>UCOM01002707.1:0-23649 GCA_900474385.1 Ormyrus pomaceus | reverse complement strand
GGCTCCTTTACGCTCAGTAACATAAAAATTTTAACCAATCTGGTCTCATTTTCAATGAGAATCAGCCAATCAAAATCGTTTTATTGATGCTTCAACTTTCCGTCATCACTTTTTTAAGAGTGGATTATTAGGTAAATTTCAAATAAATTGGTAACAATCTTGAACGTTATGTTATTTTAGTAAAGAAGAGATCTTTCTTACCCTAAAAAGCTAACCAGAGTCGGTAAATTATCTACGAATGGTTTTTTTAACATTTCATGAAAACATAGCTAACTTCAAAGCCACTCAATGGTGAGTTATTCTCATTAATTAATATTAATTCTTTCAATTTAAATCAATATTGTACTTATCTTCGTATTATTATTCGTATATTATAAATAAAAGTACTCGATAATAGAAGATTTATTTATCAGAATTTAATTTAATTATAGATCATTAACTCTTTCTTATTATTTTAATCTTGAATTATTATAATATCTTCTAAAAAAATCCTTTTCACCAACATTTGTTTTATTGAAAATTATATACTATAATATGAGTAACTTAAAAGATTTATTTATTTATTATTATTTTGTGCGTATATCTAAGGAAGTACGTTTCTTTTGCGAATGCAATGTAAAAGAATGAGTTAATATTTATCACAAATGCGATTTTACAGAAAATATTTAGTAATAACTATAGTTTTTTATGTTACGTTTATCGATCCTTTTTTGTCTATACTTCAGTGGTTTAAAATTAGTTCTAAAATTTCAATTAATCATCATGTCATATCATAAATTACAGTATTTATCAATAGAAAACAATGATTACTTCAAAATTGATTTAAACTTGTATTTGATGACAATCTATGATTTTTCTGGAAAGTTCTTTATTTTTTACAAGCGGATAACCATAAAAATAAGTATGCAATTTTTATTTATCGCTTTTACTGCATATAAATTTTTAATAAAATCGGCAATAAACTTGAAAATCGTTTTTTTCGAATAAATCCAAGCCCTTCCGCGGATCACAATATTTTTGCTTTCAAGCCAAGCGCGCGATAATTTTTAATAATTTCCTTCCGCGCTCATCCGATAGATCAAAAGAAATCGCACCGATTCAACAATGCACGCATTAAAACTCTCTCTCTCTCTCTCTCTCCCTTCGGTCGGAAAATCTGCGCAGCGTTCGAAATCCGATTAATCATCCGAAACCTTTCAGTTTCATCGGCGCGGTATTCCATAGGCCCGGCGAGTTTCACAAGGTGTATGCTCGCGTTCCGTTACAAAGTAGTTTCATCGAATTTTCCACTTGAGCCGACGGAAAATCGATGCGCAAGTGAATTTAATTCGAAATGCGCTTTCCGCTATTATTAGCCGAAGGGCCGCGAAACGGGGAGGCAAAATTTCGCCCGCTGATCGAAGCTTTTTGCTCGCGCTGCTGCCGAGCGCAGAGGGTATATATACGAATGTAATATACGAGGCAATGTGAAGAGTGTTTCCCGCGATGCCGCGGAATAAATTTCGTTTACGCTTGTTACGGTGCAGCGGAACGTTAATTTTTTTTCCGGGATGATGTAATTTCGCTGGACAGGTTCGGGTATGGATGAAGCCACTTCTCAATTTGCGCGGACGCTGCTCCAGTTCCAGCATTACGCGCGAGAGGAATGAGAGATGGCTCTTCCGCATCGTATTTGAATATTTGTTTTTGGGATGAATTTTTTAATTCAAGAGTGGTTAATAATATTAAATTTTTGTTACTTTTATTGGAAAAAAAGTTAATTCTTATACGTGCTTTTATAAATGAAGTCGTTTGTGTTTTCATATCTTTTAAAAGATTATATAGTTGGAATCATGATCATACTTTGGGAATCCCATTTGTCAACATCTAAATTTATCAATATTTATGTCCCTAATTTTAGTGATAACAGTTAAGCAATTACTATATGAATATTTTTTTAAGGTCAATAAAAGGTCACAAATTTCAACAGATTGTTGATTTTTATGAATTTTTATGATATTTTTTAAATAAATTTTAAAACTAATTAAAGAAAATGTATTCGGAAGCAATTAATTTGATTTGCCTGTCGCTCAAACTATTATATAAAATTATAATTATTAAGAATTTTTATTATATTTTAAAACTATTAATTTACGGAAATAATATATGTTCGATTACAGAGAAAGATATTTTTTAGATCAATGCTTTTAATGAAACCTTACGATTACACTTTTATTATACGCGTATTTTATCTATTTAAAAAAACAAACGTTTTATGAGAAAGGAAAATTTTTATTACTAAATTTCTCATTACCTCAGTACTTTCTTTGTCGCAACGATTGCAAAGTGTATACAATAAAATCAAAGTACTCGCTAATTGAAATACTCTGAAAACCGTTTAGTTCGCGTGAAAGTAAAAAGATGCATCTAATCGGTGCTCTAAGTACTTCTCAAAAGTACTCATTACAAACAAGTTGATTTTATATTGATTAAAAAATTTTGACCGAACTCGTCACATCGACATAATGTTACGATAACTTAAGTATCTTATCACCTCTTATCGATTTATATAAGATGACGAATAATTCTCGTAAAAGATTACCGGTTATTGTTGCGATCGCCAGTTTGACAATAACTGCCGACAAAGTAAGACTGCGAAAATGCGTGCGGCCCTCTGTGTTCTCGCGGCCTTATTGGCCTGCGCGACTGCTGCCAATGAAAGTAAGTGATTTTTTCATATTGATACAATTATTATTTAGTTTATTTAAATGAGGATCGGAAGGTTGTTAATTCCGAAACGAGGGTTTCCCGTTCGTATTCAACCATGATAATGTTATTAGTTTTATAAACTTCCTAAGACCAAATTTACGAGTCCAAAACTAAATGCTCAAAATTTCAGAAAAGATCGTCTGCTACTTCGGAAGCTGGGCAGTTTACCGTCCTGGAAACGGTCTGATCAATATCTCGGACATCGATCCGAAACTCTGCACTCACCTGATTTACACCTTCGTCGGCCTCAGCAACGAAACCTACGGCATCGGCATCCTGGATCCTTGGGCGGATCTTCCCGCAGGAGTAGATGGAGGCGGCAAAAATGGCTTTTACCTCTTCAACGAGCTTCGCGGCCTGAGTCCCCACACGAAAACCCTCATCGCCATCGGCGGCTGGAACGAAGGATCGGAGAAGTACTCCAAAATGACGGGCGACGCCGCGTTGCGCAAAAAATTCGTCGAATCTGCTGTATCCTTCGTGAGGAAGTATGGGTTCGACGGTCTGGACTTTGATTGGGAGTATCCTAACCAAAGAGGCGGAGTCCCCGCCGACAAGGAGAATTTCCTGCTGCTGCTGAAGCAGCTGAGGAAGAGGTTTGACGAGGAAGGTTTGCTACTGACTGCGGCTCTTGGAGCGGCGGAAAAATCGGCATCGTTGTCGTACAACATTAAGGAGGTCTCCAAGTATCTGGATTTTATGAATCTTATGGCTTACGATTTCCATGGAGCCTGGGATGAGAAGACCGGCATCAACGCCCCACTTTACGAGGGATATTGGGAATCGGGAGCTGACAAGCTACTCAATGTCGTAAGTGTTTTAATATTATGTATTTGAATAAAGATTTTTCGAAATACCGATTTTTAAAATACTTGCTTGAACCTGCACGCATCGCCGGGATTGGGTATTCTTATAATCTGCAAATAAAAAATGTTTGAAATTCGTAATGCCTCGTGATTGATAGTCTTTATCTTAGCACTAATCTTTAGTACCAGAAATAATTGATTGCTCACCAATGTCTCGCTCATTATAATGGCAATTTTTATAAATATTTTGTTCTTGCTTTCTGAATATTATAACTAATAAACCTTTCAAATAATCTTTCAATACATAATAATTCCCTTACAGAATGCATCCATCCACTACTGGCTGGAACAAGGCGCGCCTCGCGAGAAGATGGTTCTGGGCATGCCGTTCTACGGGCGATCTTTCACTCTCGACAACCCGAAAAACCGCGGAATCGGCGCCCCCGCAAAGCAGCCCGGAAAAGCTGGACCCTACACTCGAGAGGTCGGAACCATCGGCTACAACGAAATCTGCGAGATGCACCAAACGGAGCACTGGGAACAATTCTTCGACCTGCATCAGCAAGTGCCTTACACCATCAAAGGCAACCAGTGGATCGGATACGAAAATCCCAGGTGAGTCAGAGAGATACGTTTGATCGAGAGCTGTTTTTTTTTCCATATCTGCTGGCTGGCTTATCGAGTGGAGCACGAAATATTGCTGCCATGGCTTAGCCGAACTTCCGATGAATTTCTGTGGCGATAAGGTTTTTAATTTCGAGACAGAAGTATCAATATTTTTTATTATTTTGTTTATAACGGTACGGTGCAGTCCATTCATCCTTTTTTAATTGGAAATTTTGTATCAACTTATGAATTATCTCAGAAACTTAATTATACCTTGAAAATAGATAAATAACTATATTTGTGACTCAGGTTCCATTGAAAAATAACCTATTTGTCTTTTGATAAGTTTAATATCTTTTATCAACCCTAACTTTGAATTTTAACTTCAATGTCATTATCGAAATATATAAATATCACTTTTATAGTACTTAAAAAGATACGCGAAGAACAAGTATAAAAAAAATTCTAAAAATGCTTATCTTCCTTTGGCTGTTCACAAATGTTACAAGCTTGCAAAAAAATCAACATTACGTTTCTTCCAGATCAATCAAAGCAAAGGCCCAATTCATAAAGGACCTGGACCTTGCCGGAGCGATGCTCTGGAGTATCGAGACCGACGACTTCAAGGGCATCTGCGGCCGGAAATATCCCATGCTGAAGACCCTCAACGAGGTCCTGCGCGGCTTCGAATTTCCCGAAGATCCGTCAGAGCCAGAAGAGCCGACGAACGAAGTAAAGTGCGAGAAAAGTGGCTACATTCGCGACCCGCTCGACTGTTCTGTGTTTTATGTCTGCATTCCTGATGCGAAGGAGGGATTCCACAAGCACAAACTCTCTTGCCCGAACGGTCTCTATTTCGATACTGTAAAGAATTCCTGCGATTGGCCTGAGAACGTCGATTGCGACACTAAATAATAAGTGCTTAGAGTGCGAGGATTATGACTCCATCTGAATATTCGAATGTATTTATATAGTTAGACAATTAAATAAAATTTTTATCATTTTACTGTAATCAGCGTGAGTTTTGTAATATTGGAACGACTTTAAATATATAAAGATGGCTATAATATAAGTGCTAGAAAAAATACAGTTATCTGGTGATATAAAAGCGATTGTAAAGATTGATCAGTAGTTTTAAGTAAAACAACGACGTCTGAATATTTTATACTGTTTATCTGATAAGAATTTTTTAATAAAAGTACTAAGAACCGGCTGTATGAAAGCTAATAGTTCTTTGTGCGGTCAAGAGCAAGCAAAAGGTTGACTGCAAAAGTTCGAGGTGATTCAATGAGCAGCAATGTGAATGACTCACTTTTTTCAATTACTAATATTTTGTATAGCATCGAATTATTAGAAACTCAGTTATGTAACAATTTTTACAATAGCCTTCATAAAGCTTTTAAAAAATACTTTCATTCAAGGAAAAAAAAAATTAAATTCAAAAGTAATATATGTTTATTTTAATTACAATATTGCCTGGAACAGCAGCTCAAGTGTAAAAAAAGTACTTTAAAAGATTAAAGACATAATAATTTCATGCGAAAATTGCTGTATTCATTTTTCTATTTTATGTGTCACTTGTAATAGTTTTGATAGAAATATTGAGAATAATAGCAGACTTTTATCTGGCTACAGACCAATATGCATTACTATCAATGTAATACCTTGATGCATTAATAGATTAGACTTCAGTGTCAAATACTATTACGTTCGATATTTTTTACTAGACATCTTCTGATAAGGTATATACACTCGGCTTTTTACGGGATACGAGTGATATCGAAAGCAAATAGAGTGTTTTTTGGAATCCGCTGCTAAAGTAACCGTCAGGTATTTAACTAGCACGTCTCTTTACTACCGAAATGCGTTATGATTATAGACATATCGGTAGAGTAAATATCGCAGGACGAATGTATGTCATCTGAAACTGTAAATCATCCGTAACCGATTTATTCGGCAAATATTTTGGATCGCACTTTTTTAAAATGAAGGAAATAACTGGAAATCGAATGATCTTCACTATGACAAAAAGTAGTTTTTTTTAGATGTAATTTTTGCAGGAATGAAGAGGATCAGGACCTGATATTATATAATATGCAGTACATGAGTTAATCACAATATTCAAAACATTTTTTGGATTACTTTGAGCAATATTTACCTATAAATTACTGTAACGCATTTTAAAAGCATCAACTTTTCTTGTATTATAAATTTTCCTAATAAAATAGTTAATTTGTACAATTAATTACGCAGGTTACATCAAAATGATGAATCGTAATATACAACCCCATATAATCGTAAAACCCCAAAAACAATAATAAATTGTCTCTCAAATTTTCCCAAACTGAATCGAAAACTTGAACAATCGAAGCATAAACGAACGAAGCAAGCCCAAAGAGCGTAAAATCAAGTCGCAGCCCAGCTGAAGCCCGTACCGATTTTTAGCGCCCTCCGCGGCTTCTCCGCTGCGGCGGCGGTCCCGTTTCTTATATCCGTATATGCAAAACGCGCGGGAGGAGGAGCGCAGCGCCGCTAGTCGTAGCGGCAGTAGTAGGTAAGCGTACACGCCTCAGGGCTGGAGCAGAGACGATAAATTTTCCGGGCTTCATCCCGGCTCGGCGAACAATACATCCCGGCCGTGTAGCGATTTCATATGCGCGCTTGTTTACCGCCGCGGCTGACGACATATTTATGGGGAAGCCCGGGCCGGGAGGGGGGTTATTATCGATTTGCTTTTCGGACTCTGTAATGATGGCTGTTTCGGGAGGTGGATTGAAAGTTTTCGGGAGGATGGATTTTGTGCGCGGTGAATTTCGGACGGCGGGGGAGGTTCTTGAGCAACGGGAGAGTTGCTCTGGGGTGAGTTTTTTTTGGCGATTTAAGGGAAGTGTACTTCTGCAACTATACTACTACAAAATTTTGTGAATCAGCTATGGAATTTTGCAGATTTTAAATGAAACAAATTTTTAATATTTAATATTATATTTTTTCCAACAGTAAAATCAATAAAATTAAGGTAAAACAAAAATAAAAATCGAAGTTTATGTGCGAACAAAAGCACTTAAAAATAGAAGAAAATTTATAAACTCGTTATTTTTTATTAAAGAATCTCAATGTCAGCGCGCAAAAAAAGATATACTATCGTGCAATCAATACGGCTATCTCTCGAATTCCTCGCTCCAGCCTTACCTCGAATCATCGGAATCCCGATTTCCTCTCCCGGCAAATCCTTTGATATCGAATGATCATTATGCATTATACGAATCCGAATGATAAAAAAAAAAAAAAAAAAAGACTCGGCGCGGAATTACACGAGCAAGACGAAGTCATGTCGCGAATGAAAGATTCGACGTGTTTCCGGCTCTCCATCATTCGCGGGAAAACTTATGGATATCGTCGTAACGTATCTCATACGGTATGCATGAAATCGGGCTTATTCGTCAATGAAGTAATCGAAATCTTTCTTTCCCCTCCGAGTAATGTATGCGCGGTATTACGGCTAAATCCATCGATGCATATAAAAAGCCGTTGGCTTTTATTGTTTTCTTTTTTTGTTCGATGGAAGTTAATAGAGTCAGCCGAGTGATTCAGAGTGCCGAGGTGATTAATTCTTGGAAGTGCGCAGCGACGATATATTTCTTTTTCGTTGATAATTTTCAGATGCTGATTTATTCGCGTGTATGATTAGGCTTAACGTAAATAGGGATTTTTTAAAGATTCTTAAATTGATTAGAGAATTGCAGGAATTTTTTTCAGTAATCTTTTTCTAATTACCAGATTTCGTTAATTAATAAGAAGAGGAATTCTAATCTATGTAGTTTGAAAGTTAAAAACTCTGTCAATACGTTTTCGTCTGAAAATAATGAATCACATTATTAATTGCTCAAAGATTGCATTTTTCCGGTGCTACTCACTGCTATACCTAAGAACAAGATTTTTTTTCTAATCACGTTCAATCTCACTCCCCTCCATAAACCCCCTTCCACCTCAACCCGAGAGCGATCTAATTTTAAGAAACCCAACCGCGCCCACCAACCTAATTGCTCCCACACCGAGAATCTCCATAAAGACCCCCAAACCGGCAAGGACCATCAGATCTTGATCCAGGCTCTCTCCTCCCCGAGTCGGCTTCATCAGACTCGGCGGCGGCGCTCGCGTTCGCCCGCAAACTGGACTATTTGAAGTAGCCGCGCCTGTTATCCGAGTTATTTCACACACGACTGCCGGATCGATGAGCCTCGCGCGGCTCTACGCGCGCTGCGTGCCGACGTGTGCGACGTTAATGCCTCTTCAACTATCCGCGGCTGCGTCGCGAGCCTTCCCGGGCCAGCAGAGACGCGCATTCTCCTCTTTCCCCCCCGCATGGCGGGCTATTATTATCACTTGCGGTAATCCAATTTTCGGAACCGGCTATCGATTGGCTCGGATTTAGATGCCTTCGGGGCTGAGCTCTCATTAGATACTGAGGTTGGAACGGTGTCTTTAAACTGTGGACTACGTTAAATAATAGATTAATCAATTTGTGCTCAATTATCCCAATAATCAACTTTCCCTTCAACGTCGATACGCTAAATAAAAGCTCCTTTACACCTTCAACGGCGATGCCGCGATCACTCACAATCAGTTAGTTCCGCAAATCCCGTCGAAAAGAGGAAATCTCCACATTCCCATCGACGCCGATCCCGTCCACCCACGGCAAAGCCTCCCCCAGCAGCTCCAGCCACGCAGTCTCCGCGGCAGAGCGAGTAAAGCATCGGTTCATCAGCGCCATCCATTACTCGGCCGTAGCAGAAGCTCGCCATCAGGCGTCAGGCAGCGGCGACTGTCGCCAGGCGAGAGGAGTACATCCGACTCATATCGCTTTCGCGGCGATCGAGCAATCAATCGCTGCTCCCGGCTGCTGCCGCGCGCCGCGCTAAACGCGCGCGGCTCCGAAACCAATCTGCAAATAGCACCACCCGCAGTAGCCGACTGTCGCCTCTCGTTCGGCTAATTAATCGCCGGCCGTCGCTGCTTCCTCGCCGGTCTCGCTCGTCACCGGAGAGACGAGTCGCTGTCGCAAGAAACGAGCGCGCGCCCGGCGAATTCGGGATACGAATGCTCTCGGAGCGCCGCGCGCATCCGTACGAGAGGAGGATGATGGGTGAGCGATCGGCGGAGCGCGGCTTCGTTTCCCCGATGGCTGATGGCTGCCGAACACGGCGACTCGCGCGAGTGCGATATGAAGGATTTTAGAGGAGCGCGCCGGTCTAAGGAGCGATTTATTGGCTTTTTTGCTCGTGAAAAATGGCGTCTGCCTCGTCGAGCTGTAAATAAGACAATTCGTGCTCGGACGCTAATTGAAGAAAATTCCTCTCTGCAGTCCCCCGCGGCAAGAAACTCCCGCTGTCAAAGCTGTCGCTCCTGCGTCGTCGCGGCCGTCGCCTCGGCCCTCGCCGCTGATAATAAGCGAATCTTCGGCGAACGGCCGGAGCACAGCCATTACTCGTCAGGCAATAAAAATCGCTCGCGCATTCCGTCCTAATCTCGCGCGTCGCCTCTGATTGATCGCTCCTCGCTTTATAGGGAGCGAAGGCGTCGGGCGGTCCGCTAATGCGCCTTGGGACCCGCGGGATTTATCGCTCTCGCAATAAAAGCCGCTTTACAATCATTCGATTTAGGCTCCGCGCGCGCGAGCGTTACGGCCTCGCGAGTTACGCTCGCGCACAATCATGTCCTTGTCGGCAATAATCGCCCAGGAGAAAACAGCGACGAGGCGTTGTGCAACGCGACGACGACGCCGAGGCAAAGAGTGTGCTTCGTTTGCACACTGCCCCCCAGGTTCGCTGCGCAGTTTTGCGGGGGCCTTTTTCGATTTCTGGGACACTTTTTTTCGGGGAGAATGCTGTGCGGGTTCCGGATGGCGCGGGGAGTGGGTGTGGGATAACGTACTGCGAATTGTGAATTGAATGGCGCTTTCGCACGAGCGGGAAAGCGTATAAGAGGGTTTTTTTGCGTGATCGTTGTGGATTCATTCAATACTTGACGTTTAATTACGCTTCTCTTTCACAAAAGAATATATACAGCTATTTAATGTAATTACAATCTTACTAGTTATTTTACATATAAAAACGCAAGAAATCGCGTAAAATTTAATTTTGCAACTTGCAATAAGGTGCAATCTCGCGCCCATAATTACCTCCCAGAACGCGCTAATCATTGCCCAAGACCTCATCCAGAGTCCCAAGGTTTATACTATTTTTATCAACCAAAATTGTACTTTCGCAGCCGTAAAAGCCCCCATCAAAGCAGCAGCTCCTCCCCCGAAGAAAGGCGCACGGAACAATGCAGGCCCTCCTCCTGCTTTACGCGAGAGCGAAAAGCGATAGCGGCGCATTAATTACATTAAAGCGAGGCGCGCAGCGGCCGCGTCATCGCAAGTTTATCGCCCCGAAAGCCGCGTTTATTATTACGCCCCGGGCGTGCATAAAGAAGCCCCGGCGGCCGCGGTGTAAGTTTCGCCGCGAAAACTTGGGCTCCTCTGCCTGCGCGGGGCATAAAAATAAATACCCCCGGAGTATGAGCTCGCTCGCGCGCGCGCGGGGCACGTGCGAGTATCGTTAATCCGCGCGAAAAAAAAGGGGGGATCTGCGCAGCTTTCGATCCTCCCGGGGATGATAAATTTCGCCAGGAGCTGGGTTTTGAGGAGTATTGCCTCGGGAGGACGGAGAGTTCATTTTTTTGGCCTGGGAGCGCGAGGCTTCTCTTCAATAATTGTTTGGTAAGTTTATATTTGAGGCGAGCTTTTGAGCATTAAACTTACTTTGCGTTAAAAACTGCGGTATATTTTTAAACGTGGCATTCGAATTTCCATATATAGGAGGTTCGAACTTTTAGCCAACTTTATACTTTGAATATTTAGTGTTGCTAAATATTTATAAACCCACATTTATCAAATAAATTTTGGCAGAGCCAAGAAAAATTTTCCATTCGAATTTTTAACGCAATGAACGAGCGTCCAACTAAATATTTCCTTTATGAAATATTCTGAAAAATAAGTGCTTTCCTACTGGAATACGAGAGAAAACTCCTAAAAATTACAGAAAGAGAAATTTTTTAATGAATAAAATTTTTATGATCGCCTGAATAATAAAATGGGTTTTTAGTACGTCATAATGACAAGACCTTAAATAGAAATTACTGAACTGTACAGGGTATAGCTCCGGCTCATTCCGGATACCGTCGCGTCAGTTCATTCGCAGGAACTTCAGCTTCAAATCTACGGGACTTCGTGCCAAGGGGAAACAATTTGAACTTTATATCTCTGTAACGGCTGAGCGAATTTCAATCTCATGATTGTCCATTTTCCGAAGCAAAATCGACTGCAAGTTAAAAGAAGCTCTAGCTTTTACTGTAGTAAAACGTTTATTTTCTTCGACAATTCATTTTATACACAATGTGAAGATAAAATGAAGTTCTACGAAAATTTACTGTCTGAATGCAGATGAAGTGTAAAATTCATTACTAAATACAGAAAAAGTATTCCTTCCTTAATTCTATGAGACATTTCCCTGGGCGCCAATGACTATTAGATCCAGAAACTGATCGATTCGAAAAAGCAGACGAAATTCGCTCTCGCCGTTGGCCAACAAACCTAAACTGCGCGCAGATTCACCGCTAAAACCGTAAAATTTTCCGTCAGCCTTGAAAAAGCCAGCACAATCGGGCAAGAAACGCGGGGCCGGGCCATCCATAACGCGTATCTCCTTGCCGAATTTATCTCGGCAAATTGTGCTCGGCGCAAAGATACTCGCCCGGGCCCGACACCGCGAGAGCCATTACGCTCGAGTTTCGTCTTGTTAACGCTCGGCGGGCGCGTATACAGATATATACCGGCCGGGCCAGAAGACACCTGCGAGGGAGCAGCCATTGTTAATAGCCTCCTCGGCGCGTCAAACGCCTGCGCCTGACGGGCCTGATCTTGTTAAACGCGAAGATGACACATGGGGGCAAAGTCGACCGGACCGGCGATTATTCATTCCGGCCCGAGAGTTTCCGTTCCGTTTCCCCCCCCCTCCCCCCCGCTGGAGCTGAAGCTCCAATGCTCTGCGGACGATGTTAATCGTCGGGAGGGATGTCGTTCGCTCGCCAGAGTGGAAGTAACGGATTGCTTTCCCGATTTTTATACTGCGCTCACTGCGAACGTAGTGTGTGCACGCTGTTGTTCTTAAAGCTCGACTTTTGCTTGTGCGCCTTCGAGAATCTCGAGAGTTGTGGCTAATTTTAAATTGAGTAATAATAACGGCGGTTTTCAATCTAGTATTAACGTTGACTCAATTTTTTTTAAGTAAATTACGCTTAACGAAGATAGTAATGATTGTGCTATGTATTATATAATGATGGTATAAAAATTAGTTTCGTGATATTGTCGCAGAAGTTTAGTTCAGTGCAGTTGCAACTTTAGCGTAGGAACGGTAAAAGGATTAAATAAAGACTGTCAAATACAATTTTCCTTCTCCTGTAGAAGTAACTTTAATTAAGTGACAAAGTGCAATAAGAGGAAACTTTATTAGAAAGCAAAAAGGATTAAAAATTATATCTTGCGCTAAAAGTAATTTTTCTAAGAGATATAAATTTTACAAAAAAAAACAAAAAAAAAAAAAAAAAAAAAAATACTTTGGCTTAAAAACTCAATTTCAATTTACGAACGTTATGAAGTCATGAATTTAATAAGCGGAAACGTTAAAACAATTTCAGTTTTTTAAAAAAGGCTTAAAAATGTAAAGAAGCCTGAAACCGTGTTCGTTATTTTTAGACGACGATTTAAGTACATCCTTTCTTTGGTTTTAATTAATGTCTCACTTCGCAACTTTTTCTGACTCGATACAATTACCTTACACGCGCAGCTGGCTGCAACAAAACCGGCGCAATAAAGCATTATTCAAAAAGGAATAAATGAGAACAGCCTAAACTTTCCTCAATTTCCAAGAGGACTTGCCCGAAAAAGGTGTATTTTTAAAACAAAAGCGTCTCCTCTAACACCATCACAGGTCAAATGAGTTACTCTGCATAAATACCTCTCTAAAAGGTACGAGCATTTTACGTAACTTCATAACTCTCAAAGCGAGCTGTCCACCTGCAGAAAAAGCTCTCCCGCGGCCTGAAAAGGAAAACGCGCGCGCGCGCGCGCGCAGTAAAAACGACGGCGAGTCGCAGCTCCTGGTTTTGTCATCAGCCTCTCTCTCTCTCTCTCTCTCTCGCAAAGAAGCGAGCGAACGTGCTCCCCTTTAGCGCTGCGTTATCTCGAGTTTCGCTGCAAAGAGAACAGCAGCGGCCCGCGCGCTCTCATTGACGAAGTGCGCGCCGGAGAGGAATGCGTGAAAAGAGGTTAACACGAGGCTGTATTTTACAAACGGAAAATAAGTGCTGTAATTTGCGCGCGAGCTTTTGCGCTAATGTTACTGCAGCGAATGAGTTTCGCGATGCGAGGAGAGAGCGTTTTTTCGTTTAATTTGGCATTTGCAATTCCGGCGCGCGGCCGGCGGACGGGGGCGGCGGCGGCTATCTGGATTCAAAGTTATTCGGCGATGTTTAGGAATAATGAAAGCTGCGGCCGCCTGTGTTTTTTGCCCGGCCGGCTGCTAAGTGTTGCTGGGCTTTTTCGGAAAATGAAGCGCGTGGAAATGAGTGAGTTTGTTATCGCGGATCTGGTTTTTTTTTTAAATTCTGCAGAGGATATGTCGTTGGTTATTTTGTTGAAAAAATTATGAAAACTTGAAACTTGAAAAGTTGATGAAGTAATAGTTAAAAGTATCGACTGCAAAGATTTAAATACTGTTGAAGAATCTTTTAACAAGTGATGATAAACATGTCCTTATTTAGGAAAAGCCCTTGGGATCTTTCTCAGAAAGCGATAAATTATGTAACGCGTCCATAAAATTTTGCTTAGATTTTATTTCTGTAAACAAACAATTATTAATTACTAATTCATAACTTAAAACGTCAATAGAGCGCAGTAAAACATGTAGGTAAAGGGAACAGAGCATTTTCTATGAACCGTAGAGGCATAATGATTCATCAGTCGTTACATAAAAGTAGGAAATAAATTCATGATTTATGAAGGATTAAATGAATACTTAAGTATACATCATCTCACTAATTGACTTACTATGTATAGCTTTTCATCGGAAACATTTATCTAATTTTAATAATTATTACATGCATTCTTTAAACACACAATATTAATTATCTCAAAATACTACTTGAACGTATATGAAGATTATTTTTTCCTGATTACTGAGAAAAAAAAAATATAAAACATTAATGCGAAAGAATTTTTGCTTCACATTTACTAATTCACAAGAGTGCATTTCCAGTTATTTTACATAAGAATAAATCATTCGCTCAATTCTTACTTACATTCCAAGCAAAGAACCAAAAATCAACGATTCATTCCGCACGCTTACGAAAAATTTACAGCCGTTAAAAGCATAATGTTCACCCGAGCTCGTTCCGTCCGCGGGGCTCGAAAGAGAGAACCTCGATTTTAGCAGAGAGGCGCACGTGCGCCGCCGGATGCGGTTCGCGCGCGCGAGAAGTGCAGTTACGCAACGCCGCGGGCTGTCTTCGCCTTCGCGATGCGATCGGCTAATTGTTCGTTTGCATTCGAAGCCGCGCGGAGAGCGAGAGAGAGAGGGGAGCGCGACTTCCGGCGGACTCGAGTGAATCATGTTCGCCAGGACGCGCGATAATGCGCGAGTTAATGCGCGCGACGTTTATTTGCTTGCGCGCGGCGCGCAGAGGCTATACGCGAGGAATTCGCGACTCGTTTGCGAGCTTGTTTACGCGGGAAGGCCGCTTTGATTCTCGGTCGATTGACGGTGGAAGGGGAGATTTTTATGTTATAAGCTGATTCCGGCGGAGGCTTTATGCGGGATTACAACTTTTATGTATACGTAACTTTTATTTTGATTTGAAAAATATATTTAAAAGATTTAAAAGTGCGGGCATTTATCATTTTGTTTTATAAAGTAGCATTTAACAATGTTTAATAAAAAACTGCAAAAAGTAAAGTTTCGAAGAAAAATGAATGTAGTTTAAGTAGTACTAAAACCGATCTAATTATTATTTTCAATAAAAACCTTCAATGATACAAAATATCCATCCTCGTAGCAAGAATTGAAAGCACTTATCTACCTATCCAAACAAAAAGACGAGCGCGTCGGCGAAAAGCCTGCACGTAACCCAAACGATCGCTCCGCTAACTCTCATCTCGGTCGGCCGTTCCCTGCCGCTCTCGGCAGGCTGCACGAAAATAAAAAGATTACCAAGAATCCCTCTTGTTTTCGCGGGCAATTAAAAGCGAAGCGCTTGCTTAAGTGAGCGCGGAATGCAGGGACGATTATACCCGGGGCCCCGCTTCGCGCTGCAGCCCGGTTGACGTGGTTCATTGACGAAGGGTCTCCTCTGTCCCCCCCAGTCGCCTCTAATTTGGAACTATGCGCATGCATGAGTGGACCGTCCGCCGAAAGCGACACCGAATTCCCGGCTGTTTAACCCCGTGCGTTAACCTTTTTCAAGCCCCGCGCTACGGCAATTAAATTCGTTCGCCGGGGGGGGGGGGGGGGAGAGTTGTGAGTACGCCTGCCGCTTGCAAGTCCAGTGGCAGTCGCCGGAAATTTTAGCCGAAATTTTGGGGAACCGCTCCCTGCGCTCTGCTCTCTGAGCTCGGAGGTTGGAGGAGGGGATCGAATCGAGGACGGCAGGGGAAGGAAGGAGCTTTCACTGGGAGAGAGGTTTCGTTTGCTTGCTTCGTTTGTGACTGATGGGCTTTATTGAGGATTGTCATCTTATGTCAAGATTAGTCTTTGAAGCTAAATTTAGTCATGGCGTCTCTATTAAGTTAACGCGAGGGGAATAAACGATTTTTATTAATTTTTGGGTTAAAACAGCGAAAATTGCACTGATTGTACAATTAAGAATAACTTCACCAAATGACGTTATTTTAGGTGCTATCAAAATATACGCGTTAAAAAAGATTCTACGTTAAATTAGAAAACACAATGGATTACTGCTCGAGATGGGCTCATGAAATTCATGTTTTTTTACACTCGTTCGGATAATGTGGGTCAGAAACGTTACACGAAACAGGCGGGAGCAAACAGCTACATCAAGATACATCCTCCATTATGTCAGTTGTAAAGTGCCTACTCAGCGTCAAAAAAATATAATTCACGTTGAATTTTTTGAAGGGTATAAAATGTGGATTTCGTTTGAATAAAAATGAATTTACCAATTTTCAATATTAACATTTATTAGTAAAAACTTGCAGGAATTATGCTTTTGAAAATAAGCGGTGCTACGAAGTGGCACGTACAAGAAATTTAATAAATTGAGACATTTTGCGAACATATTTCGGCTCTAGAATATCAATAAATTTCATTTTACGTTAGAATTTACTGATACGAACTATATCCTTAATAAATTAAAATTATTTTTGGCGAATTTCCAGACTGCTTGAGAGTAATCATTACTGCAGCTTCATCGAATTTATAAGAACAATGTCGCGTTTCGCTCAATTAGCGTTTAAACGAGAACTTTTACACTAAAATTCCATCAGCGGTCAAAAACAGTTATATAATCCAATTTTGCCCATCTTTCGATCGTAATTACGCCACTCAAAAGTGCCCTTGAAATACTCGCCCTCGCGGCCGCGTATATTCCTAATTACTTTTCCTAATTTCCCCGAGCCTCGCCGCGCTAATAAGAAATCGCAAGAGCGCGCGCGCGCGGGGCGAGCGAAATAAATATCCTCCCGGCGCGGCAACTGCCAAAAACTCGAGGAAACTCAGCGGCTCACGTGCCAGCGCCGCGCGCGCGTCCCGAAAAAAAGCTCCCTCGTCTCTCTCTCTCTCTCCCTCTAATAACGACCTGATTAACGTCGCATTTCTTTCGTTCGCGCTGGCATTTTTATTTATCGCGCGGCCCGTCGAGAATTATAACATCAGGCGGCGAATCGCCAGAGACGCAGAAAAAAAAGGAAGGGAGAAGCGACGAGAGAGAGAGAGAGACAGTCCTGCAGCGGCGGGGCTGATGAAGCCCGGCGCTGAATCATGGAATTTTTTGCGTCTCTCCCCCTGTAAATACGGCGAAAGTACGTGCGATCGTAAGTCGATTTCCTCGGGCTTCCGCTTCTTTATGCCCCGGTGGTCACTCGGATATTCCCGGCACGATGTTCTCTCTCTCTCTCTCTCTCTCTCTCTATCTCTCTGGCAGCCTCCCTCACCTGCTTCTCGCTCCATCTTCCCCTATTTATTTCCAACTTACGCGCCGTCGCTCCTTCTGTCATTTCGGGCCCCGGCTATTGTTGCCCCGCCCGTATCTTCTCCCGCGGACGATTTTCATTCGCCGCACGCGCCCTGTACTTAAACGCTCGTATTTCTTCATGAGCCGACTGACTCGCGCGCGCCGGAGGATTCAATATAAGCAGCCCGGGAGAGCTTTGAGATGCGCCGAGATGCAAGAGAGTGAGAGAGAGAGAGAGAGGAGCCTGATGCTTTTAGGCGGGAGGGAGGGTAGGAGGTGAAAGGCGAAAGAAGAGGGTTATATCTCGCTAGACCGGACGGCTTTGTACACTCGATAATGCAGTCGCTGCTTTCAATTTCGGGATGATTTGTGGCCGGCGTATTTCTTTCCCGAAGCTTTGATAAGGGGTGTAAAATGATCCGAGAAAATGCCGAGGGAAAAAGAGTGGATTTCGCGCAGTAAATAATTTTTTGTCTAAAACCACGCTCGATCTCTTTAGGTTGGACGAAGATAAGTTTCAATTTAAATACAAAAACGGACCTCATCTTAATTTTCCGTCCAACGAGTCTCGTTTGCAAAATCGACTCATCCCGGCAGCGGCTCAGAAATTCCATTTTCCCCAAAAACCACCTGCATAATCCAGCTCCGTACGGCCTCTTCGTCCCGATCATCATTCCGCCTGCTTACATCATCCCCCGAATTCCCGCCTTTCCTCCTGCAGCGCCTTAAACGCGGCGCTAACGTCCCATTACACCCCGGCTAAGATTGAGAGTCACCGGGAGCAGAGGCAGGACAACGACGTCGTCGTCCGACGTCAAGTGCAAGAGCGACACTCGAGTCTCTTTCCCCGCTGCTGCTGCTACTGCACTCAGGCCGAATTTACGTGCGAGTGTTTACGCGCAAGATGCTGCCGGCAGGCTCTCGCGTGCATTAACGCGAGCGACCTTCCGCGCCAAGACAATGGCCAGAGGAGCCGTCATCTTCGGCCTTTAATGGCCGCCAACTTGGCACCCCTCCTCTCGCCCAAAGCCTGTCTGCAGCTCGCAAAGCGCAAGACGCGCGCGACTCGACTGTGAGTGTCCTTGAAAACGGCCGACTGCCACCGACAGAACGAACGTGTCTAAGGCACCTGCGCCCGCGGCGCGAGGCTCTGTGCGAACGGGGGCCGAGGGGGGGTTAGGATTTAGTTCGGATTTGGGTTGACGAGATTGGATGCGAGATCGATTGGTTTGTTTGCTGGGGGTGAATTATAATTAGAACGGACGGCGGGAGGTTAGAATTGGGAAACGGCGGCGGTGACTTGGTCTTGGGAGAGGTACGGCTTTAATCCGTCGTGAATTCGTTTTTTATTAAATCAGCAATGTAGAATAAAAGTTTTATGTTTGGAAGAGTACAAAGAGAACGATTGATATAAACTCAATGAAAACCCCTTCATTCGATATAAAGTCATCTCTTCAAATCTTTAACGAGAATTCTTAATTTTATTCTAAGACGTAAAATAATAAAATAATAATAATTTTTCGTGAGATGTAATAAGACGAAAAGTATATATATAAATAAATGACGACCTTTGAAAAGCAAAGCTGATCGAAGACAAAAGAGAGAGTGTCAGAAAAAAATCTGAGCCTATCGTAAAGAGGATGCGGTCGTTATCTTGGCGGAAAGTACGGCCACACGATAGCCGATACAATGGACGCAACGCAATCGGGCTTCCCAAATGATGAATGCGCCTTTGTGACGAGCGCGCGCCTCGTTTTAAATGAAATTTTATCGCCGAACACCCCGTTGATTATTGAGCCCAATATTTCAACGGGAAGTCGAGAGCCCAATTTGTTTTTTCAACGGCATTTTATTAGGATATTCGGGTTCGATGATTATTGCCACCCAAAGTGTAACTGAAAATTAAGTAAAAGGGTAAATTAATACAAGGACTTCCAGATGAATTCATACTAGCTAAATTTACAAAGCCAACAAGGTATATTCGGTACACATTGATAAAATACTTTAAATAAGCAAAGATATGAAATGACTGTTTGCATAGTTACGAAGTGTAACGCACAAACAATGTAAATTCATTTACTAACCGTGCCGAAAAATATTTACGCTTGAAAATTAATAAATGACAATTTCTTTTTCGTTGTTTTTTTGTAATCCGCACAGAGAAAGAAATTTGGTTGTTGCGTTTTATTTCATTTTTTAGCACCCTTTCGCTCGAAACGAAGCTTAAAATATTAAAATGTATTCGACCGAAAAATGACAAAAAGAACCCCGCAGAAAAGTATTTCTTCCTTAAATCCTCTTCACATCTGCAAATGCATTCCTCGTTACCGCAACTCGCAAATATTTAGCCGCCTAACTCGTTTTTAATAAACGAGTTTCTAATGCGTTCCCTGGGAACTTTCCCCAATTCTTCATTATGACGTTAAAGTAACCGCACGAGCTAAGCGCGAAGAAGAAAAAAAAAACAAGGACGAAAGGCACTCTGCCGATCGGTCGATTTCGCGATGCGAGGCTGACGGGAATCTCGCTCGACGCCGCTGCCGAACTTTAAAGCGTGAAAAATCCGCGCTCGCGGATTTGGCTGGGAGAGAGGCATATTTTATATATGCACATCGAGGCGTCGACTGGCGTTCGTGTTAAAAAAATTTTTAACGTCAATTTCTTCCCTAAGCCTTCCACCCCGTTTTGTATACTAATGTTTAAACTTTGTCTTAAATAAAGTAAGAGAAGCTGACATAACGTCGTTCAACATTTATAAATAATAAGCTGCCAAAGCATATATCCACCGCCAATAGTCAGCTCTTAAATAATTCCATCTGCATCAGACAACGTCGCCCGAAAACAAAGACATTCCCTCAAATCGCCTCCCGGCCGAATCCCCGCGGCTCCGGCCATCCATCCTCTCCCAGGATTACTGCGAAATGGGCACTTGAGCTTTTTCTTCCCGAGGAGGACCGTAGAGCCATATACACATGTTCGGCATCGGCTATCGACTCTCCCGATCGCATCTTACCGGTGTCGAAATGACGCCGACGGGGGGGTGCGGCGGAATTTATTCGAATAAATCTCCCTTTGTCGATTTAGCACTTGCCTTCGGTCGGGGGGGTGGGGGAGCGCTGTTTCGACTAATAAAGTACACGCGCGGGTAGATAAGTCAAATTTACGGTGCCTTCGCTATCTAATCGCCTCGGCCGGAGAGATTTGTTTTGATTTGACGTCATTGTTAAAGTAAAGATAGGCGCGGGGACGACTTGCAGCGCCGTCGTAAAATTGGTTTACGGCCGATTAATTGTTTTTCGAGGGAATTTTTGGTTTCGGAGTAATTTAGGTTGGGGATAGGAACCGTTGCAGTTTCTTAATTCTGACTTCTCGTATAGCTAACGTAAGTTAGTTTAATCCTGCCAAAAAGTTTGTTAAAATTTCTAAAAATTCCTCAAAAATCATTCCCTTTTCATTTTCTCGCCGAGAAAGCTGCTTCGAAACGATCATCTCCCGGTGCAGCCAGAGACAATTCGAATTTCCCGTCAATTTTCTTATTTACTCCCGGCAAGACGAACTCTCTCTCTCTCTCTCTCTCGCCTCCGCAGGCCTCGGCGGTTACAAATGACTGGTCCCGCTCTGCATATTCAACTAGAGAGAACGGCGGTCCTCCTCCGATCCTCCGACGCGGCCCCGGCGGCATTCCGTCCCTTGGACGCCTTAGGCAAAGAAAAGGGCCAACTTCGTTACCGCGGCGGCGGCGCGAAAATTGAGCGCACGTTCTTCCCTCCGCCGCGCTGAAAGGCAGCCGAGGCGCGCGCGCACATCTGCAAATTGGTGCCGAGCGCGTAAAGTACACGCGTGATACTTTTTCCGTATTGCGGTTGCAAGCGATAAGTGGAAATAAAGTGCCGCTGACGCGCCGCCGCGCGCTGATGGCTGGTTGATGGGAATTTTAAAGGATGTACTGGACGTGGATGGAATTTTTTTTTTTTTTTTTTTCGGCTTTCTCGCCGAGCTGGGCTTTTGTTACATTCGGGAGAATTTGAAGTATATTGCGATTTATAAAAAAAAAACAAAAAAAAATGATCGATTTTGAGAACTGCATGCTTGTACTTTCCAAGAAATCGACTCGACAATTTTTTATTTAATTTTTGAAAAAGTTTCGAGCATCGTAGAAATGAAAAAAAAGGCTTTTAAAATAACTATTGACAAGTCTGGTATTGGAAATATTTAAAAAAAAAAATCGGGGTAAAAATTTAGTTACGACTAAACGAATAACAGTAAAGAATCGAAGCAAATAGAAGTTAACCATGCGAAAGAATTCAGAGAGCAATAAAAAAGTTTTTAGTGCTGGAAAAAATCCCTGGTCTTAACAACACAAATTCAATAACTCTCGAGTCAAGGTTATCAGTGGAGACTATTCGAGATAATTCGTAAATTACTCTTATCTACGAGGATCCTAATTAATGAGAAGAAATTATGCTCCCGAAGGTACCCCACATATATCTTTCTCGCTCTTTCAGCTGCTCCAGAGCAAATTCGCTCTCCAACCTTTTCCGAAATGTGTCTCTGTACAGCAGCCGGTAGTTATATTTTATTTAGAGTTATAATTATATCCCTTTAACTCGAAGTTAAAGTTACTTTGAATTCCTTTTAAATATGATTATTTAAAAAAAGTATTTTTATCAGAATATATATTTTCTTTATTAATAATAGCAAATGAAGTGCATTATTAATTGACTTATAGTCGAAAAATTTAAAAACTTTTTTCTAATTAATTCACGTTTTTGTATTCCAGACACACGTTTATAGATTATGAAGATCGTAATTATTGGCAAACTTAAAAGCTTCTGCACAAGTAAATCTTTGCAAGCTCAAAGTGGAAATCGACACACCAATTAAAGCAAATAAAGCTTCGGCAATCGCGGAAACGCAATCGATCCCGCGGATAAAAAAAATGACATAAAAAACACTGGAAAAACTTTCGAGCCGAAGTTTGCCCGCAAAAAGCGAATGATCGCACTTTCAAAGCGTCGGCGGGCAGCTCTCTCTCTCTCTCTCTCTCTCTCTCGAAGGAAAGTTTCGCCTCTCTCGGACAGACGCGACCCGACTCTTTCCCCGCAGAAACTAATCGGGCCATTTTTCCGGCATCAGTCGGTGAATATCAACGCCGCCGGAGGGCCCCGCCGCCGCCGCCTCTCTAAGAACGACAAACGATCGTCGATCCATCTGGCTCAGCGCGCGACTCGGTAACACCCCTCTCTCCGCGGCAACCCTCTTTTTTGCGCCGATCCGTATACGGTCATTCAACTTCCTCGGCGAGAGGCCGTTTTTTACCCCGGCGCTTCTTTCGCGCCCCGCGCGCGAGTCCTCCTTTTGGATAGGGAGAGAGAGAGAGCGCTTTGCGCGTTATTTACAAGTGTCCGCCGTCCCGGAATAAGCGAGCAGAGCTTTCTCTGCTCTTTCTCCGCGGGGCGGCGATTGTTTCCGCGCGATTCTTTCCAAAGGGAGGCTTGCGGAAAGTTTTTTGTAGGCAGCAGGGCTTGTCCGCTTTTTTCGAGGACGATGTATTTTTTTTTTTTTTTTTTTTTTTTCGAAAGCGCGCTTTTTAATTTAGGTTGCTTTTCAGATGCTTTTTGTCTGGGAATGTAGGTGGAATGGTGGGGCTTTGTGTGGTTTTGAAATAAATATTGTACGTTAAAATTTACTGTAGCAGTATATTAAGCTAATGGTATTTTTCGTAAATCATACGTTATTTCAATAGAAAAGTTTCGAAAGGCGGTTAAAGTAGAAAGTACGTACATTGCAGCCGACCGGACCTGACTAATTTCCACTTAAATGTAAATTTCTGTAAATACGACTACTTACGAACAATCTTATTTACCCAATTCAAAGAAGCGACGTTTCAATAGAAATTTTCTCTTTTAGCCGCAACGAAATAATTAAATTTTACAGCTGCTTAAAGCCTTCGCACGTTTTAGCATTTTCCGTTTGGTTCGTTCGAAAAGAAAAAAAAAAAAAATTCCACAGAAACGTATCTCCAAAGGCCCGTTCGTAGTCCGGCGCAAACTAAGCGAACAACAACAACAAGCAGTAGAAGACTCGAACTAAAGCGGGCGCACCGCGCGAAAAAACCGAGACGAGGAGTGATCGAATGAAGCTCTCGGCGGCGATTTCGTGCGGGGGGGGGGAGGGGGAGGAGCCGCAGGAGAAACGATAGATA
>UCOM01002706.1:0-23662 GCA_900474385.1 Ormyrus pomaceus | reverse complement strand
AGTTTTTTTTATTTTTTTTATTTGTTTTCAGTATTCAAATTGTATTTTATGATTTTTTTCAAATATGAATAATTTTTCAAATATGAATGTACTAATTAGTTTTTTAAGTAAATAAATTTGTTGAAGTAATAAGGGAAAACGCTACTTTGTGAAAAATTGTAAATATAGAAATCCAAACCTACTCTTAATAGTGCTTCAAAATTTAATGATAAAAGTAATAATAAATGGTCAGAGAGTTTAGACAGCAAAATAACGGAAACAGCTTATCTTTGCAAAAAACATTTTAGCAGTCAGAATGTCTTAACAGAAAAAACGTGTGACAGTGCTGGAAATGAGGTGAGTCGTATTATATTTTGACATAAAAATCCTTTTCTCCACTATGTAAAATTATAAGTATCGTAACGTGGCGATTCGGTAAAATCGTATTAAAAAAAATATATGCCGACAATCGGAATCGAATTACAATCGTTTTATTACTTTAATTTAAATAAACTTTTTTAATATTTTTTTCCCTAAAGAAGAGGAAGTAACCCTAAGCAAAGCAATCCTATTGAAAAAGAAGCGTTTATACTTATTGTATTGTCACGGATGATGACGTCATCCGCAGACGAGGCGCGAAAGATGACCACGATGCAAGGAGATACGAGGACTGCTCGTATGCACCGAAGCTGCATCGTGGACGTTAGCTTGGTGTTAGAGCACGAGCCTCGCAATCGTGTGGTTCCCGGTTCGAGTTCCGTCGTCCACTTTTTTCCTTCCTTGCTTGGTCTTTAATTTAATTCGCGGCCCGTAACAGTATCAAACCATCTATGTAATTATTTTAATGCTATACGGTTCATTGTAACCCTAGCAAAATAAAAAGATTTCAATCAATCAATCAATCACCCGTAGTTATAAGGAAGATACAATTTTACTATATATTTGAATTATCGTAAAGTAGGAAAAAAAAATCCTCACCAGCACGTAACATTAACTTGCATTCTTCCTCGCAATTTATTTCAACAATGCCAGCAGAGTTTCATCACGCCCCCCTAACAAGTGCATCCGACAAGATTCACGTCGCAGGCCCTTATATATTATCCTCGCATCGAGGCCCGAATCCCGTCGCAGATGCGAGCCCGCCGACCGGCCGAAACCACGAAAAAAGCCGCGCTGAAGCGAAAAGCCCTCGGCGACCGGGAAAAAAGTCTTCGGCCAAAGCAGATCATCATCCCCGGGGATCGCTAACACTCGAAGACAGGCACTTGCCTCATCTCCGCTCGTCGGCGGCGGCGGCGGCTAATGACGCCGGCGGCCCTGCAACCTGTTGGCGCGGGGCCGCCGCTTTTTCAATGGGCTGCCGCACATCTGTACCACCGCGGCGAGAGAGAAGCTCCTCGTTACACGAGCAGGAAGGCTCCGCGGGTGGCTCCCGCCCTCTGCGCTCGAACGAGGGGGCGGTCATTATCATTATAATCGGGCCCGCTCGGCGATGCGCCTCGCCGATGATCAGCCGCATTGTTCCGCCAAATGCCGCGAGAGCGTCCGTTTATCCGGCCGCTGAAGAGAGAGAGAGAGAGGACCTTTGGGGGGAGAGAGAGAGAGAGAAGTGCGCGGGGTGAAAGGAGCTGCCGGGGATGCATTACGCCTCGCTACTTCCACTGTGGTTTTTCGAGCTGTTCGCCACCCGGATAATTAATGGCGCAGGTGGAGGACCGCTTTTCTGTTCAGTTTGTTTTTAACGAGGAGCACACAGGCCCATTGTCCTCGGATCGGCTTTCTGGGTGGAGAGGTTGGAGTGCGTTTTGTTGGAGTGAGATTTCGGTGGCGATCGGATTTTTAAACTGATTTTCGAAGTCAATGGGCAGCATTTAGATTTGAAATTGAATTACGCTAAGGATTTTTACCGCAGAAAATGGATCAAAGGAACATCTGACAGTAGAAAGTATTGTGGAATAATACGTATCTTTGATGCATATAGCAATTGATTACTATACAAATCAAATTCTAATATATATTTTCGTTATTAAATCTACGCCCATTTCGTAAACTTGCAATACGCATAAAATGCACGTTTATATGGCTCTGGTCAAAGAATCGGCAGACGCTTTAGCCCTCGACCAAGTTCACCTCTCCTCGCGCAATTTCATCCGCAAAGTAAATACACAGAACGTAATTACTATACAACCGGCAAAATATATATCAAGAGGAGCCCCGAAAAAAAAAGCGAAAATAATCAAACACGGTCTCTCTCTCTCTCTCTCTCTCTCTCTCTCTCTTCGCAAACTTCGTGCGCCTAAGTGCAAACAAGCCTAGTCCGCAGAATTCGAGACACTTCCATTTCCCGCACATGTCGTAAACGAAATACAGGGCAAGAGAGAAAGAGACAAAGAGCGAACTCGCGTTCTCAAAGCGTATGGCGATGCTCTTCCCCATAAGTATCGCATATGTCAGGTCCCCCACCGGGATATCCTTCTATCTGACGTTGCTATACGCTTTGGCTCTAAAAAGAGAAATGCGCATGGAATCGGCGAGCGCGGAAAGGAGCGCGAAGGTGGAGTCCAGGGTAAAAGAGAGGAAAGAGTGGGAGGGAAGGAGTAAGGACGAAGGATCGAAATATTCCGGAATGAATTGGGAAAAGAAAGTCAGAATCGGAATGCAAATTTTTCTCGTCGAAAATATAACCTGAAAATGTGAAAAATAAGTTATACGGATATACTAATTCCACCAAAAATAAACCAGCTTGCGCAGACCGATTTTCTTATTATGCAAGCAAAGCGCGCACAGCTCGTGCGCCAGAAGGGGAAACAGAAAAGGCGGCACAATGAGCGGAATGAAGGGCAGAAGTCCGGTGTCGCGCGTTAAAGCCCCCGGCACGCGCCCCTTCGTGTATACTCCGAGCTGTCGAAAATTTCGACGGGAGGAACAAGTGCGCGGCAGCAGTCGACGCGTCTTATCCGCGCGGGCGATCACAAAGGAAATGACGGGATATAGTTTTTCGATTCGATTTGTTTTGAGTAAACATTGGTGGTAGGAGAGTTACGCGTTTGATTTTCATTTTGGGGATTAGAAATTGATCAGTTTAATAATGTCTTTGCGAAAGTAAGGATGCTTACTTTCTCAAAATTTACATTTTATAGATATTTGTTGTAGTCTCCGCGTTTCCAAAAGCTATTAATGACCCTCGATGCATTAGCCGAAAATAGCGTATTTTCCCAGCACTTTCCAGCGTCAGGAAAAGGGCGAGCACCTTAGTACAAAGGCAGCTCACTCGATTAAATTCGAGCTCCGCGCGCACAAACTCGCGGCCCTTTAATCCACCGCGTGCAAGGTCGTCGCGCGGACGCCGGCAGTGTGCAAACACGCGAAAGACCGCCGGGCAGAAATATTATCATAGCTCGGTAATAGGCTTAGCGGGCGCAAATGTATTCGGGGTTGCAGCGTCGACGAGCGACGCGGCTCCTGCGCCACGTATATACCTCCCTTCCCCGCTGCGCGCCGGGTAATTGGATTTCGCCGGCGCGCTGATGTTCATTTGACATCATTGGGACATTTAGGAGCTTCCGTACCTACGCGGGATTGGATTACTGGGATATTTAAGGAAGTCTAATTGAGCCGCCGCCAAAGGAGGCTCGATGCGATTCGAAAGGGGTGAAAAGAATTTGTCGAGTGACTTGGGTGGCTGTGTTTATTTGCCGATCAATTGGCAGTGGGTAAATGCGATTAGAGCTTCCTGGCCGGAGGTTCTTTTGTGTGGATTTTGATGGGTGGACGGTAGACAATGGTTTTTCGCACCCTATTTTTGATGAAACTATTGTAGTTATATGGTGTCTTGTCAGTTACAAATTTATGAAAAAAATTAAACTTTTACAATTCTTTCTATTATTCAAAGAAACTCGCAGCTTTCATGAATTTTCAGTTCGTCTGTTGCCATATATTTATACTTTTACAGCATAAAAAAAAAAGTAAATCCTTAGAAATGTCTTTCATCACTTACATAAACGGAGCAATGTTACAGGCCGTTAGGCCGACGTGAAAGGCTCCATGAATCACGAGTGCGTCGCAGAATGCACCGAGCGAGCAGCGGAGAGGAAGACTTTTAGAAAAATTGAAACCGGTCCGGCACGCGCGCACGCCACTCGAACATCGCGCGACCACTTTGTACAATGACGTTGACGGAGCCTCGTTAACGTTCGGCCCAAGTCCCGCCGCTTTAAATCATTAATTTTAGCCTGACTTTCGAACAGATGTAGAGCGAACGGTGCTGCGAACCGCGACTCGTATAAGCTGCATTTGTCGAGATTAATTTTTTTAGGTTAATTTGCAGTATATATTTACTTTTACCGTCTTAACCCATATGATGTAAGCAGTTAAATTGCGGAATTTAAACAGTATAAGTTATGAGAATGAATATCAGGCAGGCGGAAAGTTTGTGGAGTTTCATTTAAAAATGAATTAACTCGGAAGAAGGAGCTAATTCCTTTAAAGCGAGAAGGAGGAAGGAAGGCGATGTAGCGCGGGAGTACATAAATCTGTCGCGGCTCGGCAAAGAGAGCAATGCTCGCTTTGCTCCGACAAGAAAAAAGTAATTATAGAATTTGTTTGAATAAATTTATGGGGACCGCGGCAATCGCGAATTTACTAGGGGAAGAAAAGAATCGTCGGGGAGGCAGAACAGCTCAACCTTTCTTCTTGCACTGACAGGGGCAGTAAATTTCTTCTAGGGTTTCTTTCAAATGGACTAGCGAATAGACAGCAATTTATTTAAATTTTTAGCTCAAGAACCGTTTTACTTCTTGTAAATTTTTCCAATTACTATCCAAGAACGACTACTAAAAACATCCGCCATGTCTATTTTCGGAGCCAGAACTTCGACAAAACGTAAGAGAAAGCCATTAAACAAACTGCGAATACGTTCTCTAACTCTTGATAGGCACTGTACGACCAATCTCGAATCTCGTCCCCTCGAAAACTTGAGCAAGAAGAGAGAGAGAGAGTCTGAGGAAAGGTCTGAGGGGCAGATTTCGTGATTGAGCACCGATATACGCAGGGCAGAAAGTCTATCAAGTAGAGATAATGCGCTCTGTGCCGGGTAATTTGATCCGCCCCGCGCCTCCTTTCGCCTCCTCTCGACCTGGTCCCGGAGATATTCGCCTTCCCGAGTCCGTAGCTGCTCGCATTTCTTCCGCCGGGCCTCTTTGCATTCGCAAACAATCTTGAAGGCGGGGGGAGGGAAGGAGAAAAGTAGGTTTGTATTCTGAAAAATGTGAAACTCAATTTTTTCTCGGAAAATGTAAAGAATCGTTTAATGTAAAAAATAAATATTTCGCCTTGTGTCATTAATATTATAAAGAATTAGTAGGAAAATAAAAACATTTATTCGAGTAAAAGGAATATTCTGTTCAGTTTTTATGAGTGTGTGTGTAAATTTATTAGATGATAATTACAAAACTAGTTAATTCTAAAATATAGAAGTGAAATTTTAATCGTGTCAGTTTTTTGCCAAAAAAGTTTAAGTACTCTAATAAAAACATTTAATTACGTCCATAAATGATTCACCGATAAATATAAAAAAAACCCTTAATTTCAGTTTATCTCAGTGCCCATTAACGAAGCGTTTACCTCTCGAACCGCGGAGAAAAATCTGCGAAAACTAAGCCAGCTCGTACCCGGGGCTCGTCCCAGGCGCCGCCGCAACACACGCCGCAAATTCAAACTACTCGCTCTCTTCCAGGCGAGAGCGCGGTAAAAGGCCGCTGTAAACCGCCTCGTAAAGTCAGAGCCATGTTCCGCTCTAACGCGAGCGAGCTGCCTTAAAGACAGGGTCGCAGGTATATCCATAATGAGAGCGAGTGCCGCCCCGTGTTGGGGCTTGGCCGCGGTCCCCGAACGACCCGGGCGAAGATTCTCTCCTCTCTCCCGGCCGAAGTGGCAACACGCGCCGAAAACTCCGATCCATCACTTAGCCGCGCCGACGCCGACGCCGACGTCGGCTGCGTTTCACGTATGCGCGCGAGATATGACTACGCGAGGATATATATCGGTCATCCGGAAATTACTTCTTTCCGTGAGCCGATCCGACTGCCGGGGAGTATTAGGCGCCCAAGTTTTTCGAGGGACCCCGGATGGATGAGCGCGGCGAGCTTTTTCTTGATTTTCTGACGGGCGCGTCGACGCGACGCGAGGCTATAGTGAATAAATTAGGTTCACGTTGATTTCATTATTTATGAGTGCGTCTGTATCGGGGAAGAACATTAGTCTTTTTGGAGAATCGATGAATTCATTTGGATAACAGTTCCTTCGTGCATGTGATGCCATATTCGTTTTAAGTAAATATGCCATATAAGCATTAAGAAATTGGACTTTTATGTAAATATTAGTACATTTACATATCAGGTAATTGATAAGGTGTATTACTTCTAAATTCAACAAATAACAAACTCGTTAATCGGAAAATACGTGCATCAAAAACCTATCGGACTCTATACAGTTAATCCCGTTGCTAATACTCGAAGCGGGGATGCGATATTAAAATAACTAAATTAAAAAACAACAAAAAAAAAAACTTCCTCACAAAGGGGCTCCAATACCGGCAAGCACGTGCCGTTTGGCAAAAAAATCTCGGAGCGAGGCAGAAACCGGCCGAGCGATTCCGAGGCGCGCGCGATAATCGCCACCTCGCGCTTTTTGGCCGATCGGCTCTTGCGAGGAAGCGAAAAGTCGCTCTTCCTTAGGCGGCGCGGTGGCGCGCGATTGCCGGCGCATGCCTGTGCGCCGATCGCGCAAAAACCCGGCCGATCCGAGAGGTGTCGCGAGGCAGCTGCAGACGTGACCCGCCCGAGTCGGTACCGTCGGGGATAAAAGTCGGATTTATTGTGATGGCGCGAGGAATCCGGATGCTGTAAATGAAAGGAAATCTGAGTGCGCTTTTGGGATTGAACTTGTGTAACTTGGCGATGGTGAGATAGACGATTTTTAACCTGACAGATGTTGAAAAAATTGTTCTTTAGATGTACGCCAGTGATTTGAAATTTGAATATAAATTTGATGCTCTATATTGAACATGAATTTATTGCCAAAATTCTAAATTTGCAGTGTACTGTGACGTGTAATCTGCAGCCCTCGAAAATATTTATCGAAAAAAAAGCCGAAAATCATTGGCCAACACTTTTTTATAAACATTTTCTTACTTGAATGACTCTGTTTATCGCAGCATTCCTCTAGCAATCCAAACAAAAGGCACAAACAATCTGACTGCAGTTTCCAAGCAAACCTGTACCACCGACGCATTCCCTCGCATCTCGGTTGTCAGTGTTCTCGGCTGACGTGTGTCCGCAAGACTTATCGACGTCCACTCCTTTTCCGAGAGATAAATAAGGCCCTCGGCCGCGGCGTCGAGTTCATATATTTCAGCGGATTGATCGTCGATATTGCACGCGGTGCTTTCGCGGAACCGCATTTGGAAAGCGCGCTTTTTCCTCCTTTCCTTTTTGTCGCTCTGTGCGCGGCTTTTTTTCTTAAAGAACGCAAGGCCGATCGCTTTTCCTTGGCTGGAATTTTAATTGACTTCTATGTACCGGGAACTGACAAGCAAATTGGACCGAAGCACGGAGGATGGAGGATTTACGATTTTTATCGGGAATTTGGTTGCAGTTTTTATAAACTGGCGCTGGGAGAAGTGAGAAAGAATCTTAAGTTTGAGAGGAAAGGAATTATTTTTTGGCCGAGAGTTGAGGTAGATGGAGAAATCGGTTTTCTGGTTAACAGTTGCTGAATATCTTATAAATATCTTTTGTTAAAGTTACTTTATCTTATATTTAAATTCTTATCAAAAATCTTTTTAACCAACTTCATCTAGTACATTTGATTTTTGTTTTAATTTCTCTTTTTATACAGATATAATACTGCTAGAACTAGCTGAAATTTTTTAAAAATAAATTGTACATTTTTATTTTAATGATGTCTAAAAACTGGAAATTATTTCAGCCCTTTATAGTATTACATAAATGAAACGTTTTTTACAATGATTTTTTGGGATTTAAAATGTTTTTCTAAAAATACTCATATTTGCAAGTATACTTTCGCATTCACATAATAAATTCCTTTTTTTGGTAATTTTTTACATTTTTCTTCAAAAGCAGCAAAAATTTTTTCTCAATTCTGCCCAATTTTACAACGAAGATTGGTCAATTTTCCAGGAAAATAAATTAAATTAAAGCTGCCCAAAAATTAATTTCCTAGCCATTACAAAATGCTTTAATTAAAAATTATTTAATATTTATCAACTCTCTATGTACATTATTAAAGCCAATCGATAAACACTTTATTCCAAAGCACTGGAGTTCTCCAGGTCGCAAGCGGACGCTCCGCTCAGCCCCGGAGCGCTGCCCGTCGCGAAAGCTCCTCATCCACCGACGGCCCGAGCCGCAATGGAGCCGAGCCTCCGGCGTCACCCCCAGCGTGGCGCCACGGTGCTCTCCCCCCGAGCCGGCCACTCGGCGCTGATTCGTCTGGGCGTGTCGGGCCCTCTCCCCATTGGCCGGCGCTCCCCGCTGCGATTGGCCGGGCCGCCGGCGGGGCTCCTCCCCCGGGCCTCAGCGCGCCGAAGCAGCAGGCTCGAGCCCTCCCCTTTGTCGAAGCGAGACACCCGGAAGAGAGAGAGAGAGAGAGAGCGAGAGTAGGCGCGCGCTGCAGACGACCCGTGGGACCCTCGGGCGCGCCGGCTCGCCAGCCCGTGACACATTCGACAAGCGGCGCCGTAACGGGAAGCAACGCGCGGCTGGGGACTTCCGAGAGACTCGCGCGCTCCCACGTATAGACTCGCGTGCGCGCTTTATCGCCTATACGTGCCCGTGACCTATACCCTAAGCACCGTCCTCGTCATCGCCAACGTCGTCGTGGTCGCGTCGCCTCCACGTGTGCCAGGACAGCAGGAGTGAACTTTGGATGACACGAGTGTGATAGAGAGAGAGAGAAAAAGAGAAAGTGTGGCATGCTGCAGGAGCCCGGGAGCTCGTAAGCGGCAGCGGCGGCAGCAGATCGCGAGATCGCTCGGAGGTGTTGCTCGTGCAGAGGAGTATCGCGAACGGCCTCACCACGCGCTCCGACGAGTGGAACAGCCTCCTGCCCAGCTCCACGATCGTGGGTGCTGGCGGGTCGCCATGGCTCGGGTTAGGCGCAGCTGGCGGCGGCACCGGCAGCACCGCCGGCGCCGGCAGCCCCGTCGAGCTCGAGGGACACTGGGGCAGGAAGCTCTACGGGGCGAGCGTCGCCCCGCCGCCCCCGCCGCCCCATCACCACCCCAGGGCGCCCCTCGTATTCGCGCCCCAGGACATGAGGCAGATACTCAAGGAGGAGCCCGTGCCCAGGGCCTGGCCGCAGCCGGCCCTCGCCGACAATGGATCGTGAGTACTCATTTTTATCATTTTTACTCCTTCGACAGAGTCTAATGATCGAGCTTTCTAGAGTTTCATGCTTTTTTGCGCATTCTGTATTCTGCGGCAGCTATTTTTAAATGGCATAAGAAAAGACACGTGCTTTCAGGTTTTTGCGTCACGGTTTTAAGTGCTAGAATTTTGTTTTCTCCATTTTCGACGCTAAATAAAGAAGTGATGTTACGAAAACTCGTTTATTTCCGTTAACACTATTTATTTGTTATTTTCGTAATGCAAATTACATAGTCCATTTGAATTGCCGTTTCATAATTTACAAACTGAATGTCACAGTTTAACTGTTGTTAAATTTAATGTCAGAATAAGTTTTATTGTTCACTGAATTGTCCGCCGTTTGCCGTCGGATGACGTGCAGACTTACTCTACTAAGGCACGAATCTACCTTATGCCTTAAGTAATAAAAAAAACGGATTTTTTTTACTCTCCACGTTGTAGTGAGAGACGTAAACAATAGATTTAGATGATACCAAAATGTAGCTAGAAATACAAAAATTTAGTATTCTAATTTTCGTATAATCGAAAAATACGCACTATTTAAAAAACAAATGTCCGCCTTTTTATTGATGTTATTAGGATCACATTTGATATGCATCATTTAAAAAATCATTTCGTTTTATTTTTTTCACAATTCATGTTTGTATTGGATACGATGTTGATTGTCTACTGATACTTAATTATTACTTATTTTAGTTTGGTAAAGAGCGTTTAGTTGCACCAACGTATGCAGTTGGACAATAAATTTTTACATGAAAATCTGTAAATAACGTTCGCTTGATTACATTTATTTGTTGTGAGTCTGTCTCCACTTTTATGAAAGAATCTGACAATAAACTTTTATTAATAGATAAACATTTCATTAAAAAAAAATTAGATATCCTAAGAGCGCTAATATTAGATAACAGCGCAGTTATCCTAATAAATCGAAGTGTTTATAAAGAAATTCACTCATAATAATAAAAAAAAATGACATTCTTATATCGACTATTAAAAACATTAATTCACACTTTAATAAATACAAAAATTTTCTAAGAAATGTGTGTAAAAAATTTTAATTTATAAGTTGTTTTGGTAAAAAACTTATTTATTACAAAAAAAATGTTACAGGAAACAATTTCTCTGGTGTTTGTTTGATCTTAAGAGAATCTGATCATTAAGACCAAAATATCTGTTGAAACGATTTTTTCTGTTTAAGATAATTAAGTAAAAATTTTTTACTCCAAGGGGATAAATCTATCACCTTTTCGTTAATAATGTATATACCTACAAGAATTTTAAATGTTTTCTTTCTTTAACACAAATGAAATAATACTACACTGAAATAAAAAGTGCAGTAGACGAATAATGTGCCAACAATATTAATTTCATCTCTATTTATAAATGTTCGCAAAAAAAAAAAACAATAAAATTTCAGTGTAATTCCCCACTTTTCCAGAAAACAATCAATCAAAAGTTTCGACAACAAAAAAATAATAAAACGCGCCAATAAAAACATAACTCCAGGAAAAAAGGGGTAGCTGCCTTCCTAATCGAAAATAAAGGCAACAAAACGTTTGATCGTGCACTCGGAGCAGCGCCGATTCGCGGCTCGGCGCTAAGTCACGTTGACGAAACACAGAGAAAGAGAGAGAGAGAGAGAGAGAGAGAGACGATAAAGCGCCGGTTTATTGCGGTCGCCTCGTTCCCTCCGCGCGACGTGAGAAAGAGGAGCCGCCGAGAGGCCTCGAGAGCCGTCCGTCAACGCGCCATCCTCCACCTCGCAGCCGCTAATTCAAGTCCCTTAACAGGGATGTCGGCTGCCAGTCTAATCAATGTTTCTCCGTGTTTACGCGTCTCAAAAATGGAGGAACGCGGCGCTTCGCGAACGACGAATCGTCGCGTTTTTCTTGACCTAAATTATTCCGGAATCAATCGCGAAAAAAAACTCTCGGGCCCCGCGGTGAACTTTCGCTTTCGCGTCGATAAAGCAAACAATTTAGTTTTACGCCGAGTTAAGGAGTCTGCGGTGAGGGAGAGCGAACGGGGAGTCGCGCGAAAGCTTCCAAAGTGTTTTAAAACTTCTCTCTCGCTTGCTCCGCGCGGGCATAAAGTCGTGCGCGCTTTTAAACCCCCCGTGAAAAAGTTACGCCTCTAATAAGACGGGAGTGCGAGGAGTCGGTGTCTCGTCTTACGGGTTAAAAGTCCAATGGAACATTTGGGAAAAGCGGTTCTTAATACACTCGAGTTATAAACGTTTGTGCTTTATTGAATCGTATTATCTGATTTAAGATTTGAAAGCTTGATTTTGGCGTTTTTGAAATAATGCAAAGTATAGTTTTTACATGCCAAAGCTATAGTCGCATAACAAGTCTTTGGATAAATAATTATTTCCAAACATCTGAAATGTTTAACTTAGCTTAATCCAATCGCTAAGAGAATAAAGCACTTCTACAATCATCCTAAAACACACAGCACTCCAGAAATTTCCGCTCTTATCTCGCCGTTGACGCGAATTGCGCAGCCACGAGCGCTCGTGCAAAAACTCGAGCGCAAAAGGTGCCCTCTCCCGCGGCAAACAGTAGCGGGAAGGCAGCGATAAATCCGGTCGAATCAGCCAATTATTGCCGGTCAAAGCTCTAAATAAAGCTCGCGCGCGGATTATATTCGGATATATTACAAATTGCTCATTATCTCCCTCTCGCTCGGCGGCGGCGGCGGCGGCGGCGGCGGGCGACTCGCGCATTATATGAATCATAGGCGGCATACCGCATAAATACAGACTCGCGCCCCGGCCCGGCTCTATCTCGCTCTCAGCGTCGTGCATTAGCGCTGTGCGCCCAGATTTATTGCGATTCTCCCCGGCCGATTGCTTTGTGCCGTCGTCGTCGGTGAGCGCGACTGCAGTGTGCGCGCGCGGCACCTGCTGGGGAAAGAAGCGAGGCAGGTTGGACGCCGTGCGTAGAGCGCGCGGGGATTTTCAGGTTTTAACTTATTTGACGGTAAATTTAACGGGGACGGGTATAGAAGGAGCAGTGGCAATTATTTGGGTTGCGCTTAAAAATTACAGACTAAAGCAACAAACGCGCCTTCGATTAATAAATTGGACTATTTATTCGATTGATTTTCTTTACAAAATGCAAAAGTCAGAAATTAGTTACAAAACGATAAAGTATATATTCAACCGCTTGTACATATTAACATTGCTTCACATCCTGTTTGCTTTCTATTGTAAGCGAGCAAGTTTCGGAATGAATTTAAAAGTTACTTCAGCCGCCCCGACAGAAAAAAAAGCGAACAATCCGTTTACGCGCGCAAGCGGAGGCGAAGTTGAGCGTCGCATCACGCGTGAATTCGCTGCGTGAACATCGGCATAATCGTTATCGACTCCTGTATCTGCCTCTCTCTCTCTCTCTCTCTCTCTCTCGCTTTCACAAAACCGTGCACATAGCAAATTACGCGATAAACGGGGATCGCGCACGTAATTATCACCTCTGTCCTGGGCTGCGCGGCGTATACATGTGTCGGTGCGCGAGCGCGAAACTGGCAAACAAGCGGCCCGTGCAAATACCCTGCCAGCAGTAGCACACCGCGGAGCGGAGATGCGTCGGAGTGTGCGTAGTCAGCGTTGTCCCTTTCTCGCCTACTTCGCTCTTCCGCCATTGTTTTCCTTTTTTTTCCGCTGGGGTTTTAGGCGAAAAATGAGAGATGGACTGCAACTCTTTCGGTATAATAAATTTGTACTTTATTTTTAAAAATGTAGACTTTGGATATCAAGCCTTGAAGTCAGTTTCAAATTTGTTTTTCTTATTTCAGAAAAATATTGTGTCGGACATAAATAAATTCAAATAGTAAAACTAAAATAATTACGCTACCGAAGATAAACAAAACTGTAAGCAACAATTAAAAGCAGCTACATAAAAGCCATAAAAATTTATAACCAAATAATCTAAAAAATTTAGATATAAGTAAAAGAAAAGCTATAAATAAACTAAAAGAGTGGATCAGCAATAGCATTTGCATGTATGCAATGATATAATAAAAAAATACTTGATCTTGTTTTATTACGTAACACAGAGATCCTATAGTCTGAAGAAGTTTAAAGCACTTGCAAAATATATTGAAGTATATACCGTTACAATGATACAAAATTTTATACGTTTAGTTTGTAAGTTTAATTTTTAAGTCGTGCAGTCGAAGATTCAAGCGTGAATCTACAGACTTGCCTCACCAGACCGGCGAAAAGGAAATTTATTTTCCTCTGTCGGGTTACCTTGTAATATACTTACGTAATTACGTGTCATGTAATATATTGTATTCTTACTCTGAAATAAAATAAAAAATACAGTAAATGCAAAAATATAGTAAACGCAAAAAAATGTTGAATTGACTCTGCTGAAGTTCGCAGCGCTCACAGCTCCGATATTTTCATTTGGTAATGTTATACAAGAAAAAGCAGAAGCTGCTATGTTAACTGCAATATTGGTATAAAAGTTGCCATTTGTAGTTATAATGAATATAGTAACTCATATTAAGAGTTATATTATATTTCAAAAGACAAATTAATTCATAAATTAACTTCTAGTCTATAATATAACGTTCATAGAATACATTCGCTGATCTACTGAAAAAACATCTATATCTACAAAGATAAAAGCTCTTCAAATACATCTTTCCCCCCTAAATTTTCATGACGGCTATACCATCAGAAAGATAAGAAGCGCACATTCGCGTGGCTTGCATACGCGACAGCATGCAATAACTATAATAACAGCGACGGTCAAGTGGTCGAAATGACGCGAAAAATAGCCCATCCTAATAGAGCCTCGTACCGGCGTATCGGCAAGTGCTCTCTGGTGCACCGCTGGACGGCGCGCGATTATAATTATTCCGAGCTCGACTAAATTGCCTTGGCCCATGCTTTCGCTCTGCCCAGGACGAAAATCCAACGAGAGCCCAATATCGCGTTTGTATAAACACCTATATACATTGCTTATTCCGCCGGAATACGAGCTGTACAACCCCGCTCGAATTGTTATAGAAATGCGAGCCAGCTCGTATCGGGCTTAATTCGGTTAATAAAATTTAATTAATAAACGCTTGTTTTTCAAGCGAATATTTCCGAATTCAATGCACTCTCCGCTTTGTCGGGGAAGTCATAAGTCACCGCAATCCTTATAATACCGGGGCAGTAATCAATTTTTAGTCGCAAGATATAATAACGCCCGCGGAAAAGCTATCGCATCCATTTCCGGCCGGCTGAATTCCCCGGCAGCGAAGCTCTCCGAACCTCGAGAGCTCGAAAAGCCCGGCGAAAAAACGGGCCCGCGGCCGGCCGCATCGATTATTTACTTCTCGCTTCGCTAAACCGTTTAATTACCCGGGATTAATGATCTAATCGCGGTAATTAATCAAACAACGCGTCGCGCGCAACGCCGAAATCTCGCGGCGCGTCACACGCGGCGGTCCAGGCCTGAGGTGTATAGTGCTCCGCCTACGCTCCTCCGCGCGGACGGGAATTGGTGCACGGCGAGAGAGAGAGAGAGAGAGAGAGAGGAGAGGGAGGGCAAAATAATCGGACGTCGAGAGTTATGGGGCGCGAACCGCCGGCCGGTTAATCAGCCACCGATAATTATCGACACGGGCAGTATATCAAGGCCCTCCCCGACTGCGACTTTTCCACCCTTCGGCTCTTCCTCATCCTCTCTCCATCGGCCGGAGCTACTCGCACTCGATCGTTCAATCGCGCTCCATATATCGTCCTGCCTCACTTTTTATTATCGTCATTTTACTCCGCGGAAGACCTTTATTTTTATTTCCTGCTTCGCGCGAGCTTTTCGTATTAGCTTTGTAAATTGCGAGTTTTGTTGTTCGCGTCGTCGGAAGTGATTTTTATTGCTTGAATAGAAATATCGAATAAATATCATAAAAAATATGATTTTATTTGCTCGCTATAAAAGATTATTAAACACTTTGGGACCCTGTAAAAGTAAAAACCCAGCTTTATAATATTGTTTTACTATTTATTGCACTGTAAACTGCTTCAACCTCAATGGGAGTGAACAGCGTTTTAAAACTTTGGAGTTTGTCGATTAATCGATTCATGCCGCTCGAACGAAGGTTATTCCATGCATTGTCCGAACGCTTTATACAGCAAAACACGAGTTTGTGAAAAGAACAAAGCCGCGGTCTGCAAAATCAGCCAAAAGAGTTATGCGCTACTTTGTTTATGAAACTAATTTTCTACTTTGTCGATTCAATAATTCAGAAAACATAATCCGCCTTCGATTAATCAGCAGTAATTAGCAGCGGAAAATATTTTTAAAATAAACAACTCCCTCCATCGACAGCAAATAACGCACTCGAGCCAAAATCATTACCAGTCCAGCAATGAAAAAAAAACAAGCCGCGAGCCAATCGAAGCCGCAATTTATCAATTCGCCAAATAAAAAGCACCGCGGAAGAGCTCTCGTCTGTGCTCCAGCGTAGGCAGATTGATCACCGCTAAGAGAAACATATCGACATTCGCGATAATCGATGCTCGCGCGCCGCGCGCATTTGCACGCGCGGAGCGAGCGCCGCGCCGTCTACATATATAACCCGGGGGCCGCGTGACAAACGCAGCGCCGATACCATCGTTTATTTCGCAAATGTGCTGCAAAACTGCCGCTATTCATTTTCGCGACGCCTCTCGTTCGGCTGCGGTCTTTTTTCTCTCGCCCCCCTTCTTTTTTTTTGGGTGAGGGGTAGCTGCGCTTTTTTTTTCTGCACGCCCGCGGACCGGTAATCCGATTTTCAGCGTGAAATCGCTCGCGAGCAATTGCTCCGGCCGCAATCATTTTTCGCGTAAATAAACCGGTGATTCAGCGCGATGCGTTTATGGACCCTTTTTTTTATTGCTCCGGATGCTGTGATTTGACCCGAAAATTATATGACGTATCGGGACACATATTTTTCGTTTGTTTTTTGTCTCGAGGTTGTTTATGAAGCGTCGATTATATACGACTGCGTTCTCGATATTTTTCGATTTGTTTTGATTTAACGTCAGAAATAATTAATTTTATTTTAAATTCAAATGACAAATATTATCCTGTTGACATGCATATTTATGATGTAATATTTATTCAGGTTTATTTGTAAGCGAAATGAAGTCAATGTTGATTAAAGTTTACCTCAAAAATGTACACTTTATATTGACTCTGCTAACAGTAGGAAATTGAAGAAGCTTTGGCTCGGTTAGCTCAGTGTTAAATATTTAGGCAGTTTACTTGGATGTGAAATTAAGAAGGATTGTCACCTCTTTCAGATGACAAAACCCAGAGAACAAAAGGAATTACTTAAGCAACCCTTTCAAACCACTAGATTAAGTTTCACCAGAACATTTGAGCCCCATCACTTAATTATATTAAAATAATTCGTTCAAAAGTACAATTAGTATAAAAAAATAATTGCTTGGATATCTAATAAATAAAAAAAGGATACTTCAAACTTCTCAAGAAACAGCGGCACTTGTAAAAAGCGCGTCAGTTCCGAAATTTGTCAAAATTATAAAAAAGCCCCGAGCCCCTAAGAGCCGGAACACTCATCATCGCCAAAGGAAAAAAAAGGGCCTTTCTTCGCGGCTCGTCAAACTCATCCGCGTGACTTTCGGAGGCATGAAGAACCTCAAACGAGAAAAGGAAAAAAGTGGGTGGAGCCGCGAAACCACACCGGAAAAGCCCCTGGGGGATCCCCGGCTTCCGGGGCTGTATCTATTTTGACACTTTGAAAAATTGTTGCCAAATTGTTTCTCCGGCTGCTCCTCTCTCTCTCTCTTTCTCTCTCCCGGTTTCGATTCCTGTATACGCGCCGATGGCCGAAGATGAGTGATGGCAGGCCTCCGGGGGTTTCCGCGAAGCCGCGTTCTCGGACTTTTCTCGAATTCCGCCTGCTTTATGCCTCTGCATGCGCGAGAGCAGTATTTTTCTAAGGCCGCGAGACCCACTGCCACAGATTCAGCTGCGGCTTGCCTCCTTTTTTTTCCGCCGATTTATGCTTATTAAAAGCCGGAGAAAACATCAGCCAGAAAAATGTATAGGCAATGTACGTAAGGACGCTGGCGCACTCGAGCCGGACTTGGGCGTTAAGGGACAGTGCAAAGGGGAGAGTTTCCGTGCCATTACTCAAAGATGGCAGAGAGTCCGGCGGCCTAATCTCGGCACATGAGACCGTAATGGGATTTTAAGGCGTCGGACCGCCACCTGCGACCCCGACGTTAGTCCACGCGTTTATCTTGCTGCCTCCTGCGATCTGGACGCCCGGAAATTCAACGTTCAAAAATCGCGTTTCCTCGATTCTGGCTCGAATTCGCGCGACGAATGTTTATGCGCCATTAGCACGTTATACTTTGTCTTTTGGTTGTATTGTGAGAAAGCTGCTGTTTGGGATTATTTCAATCTACAATTTATAAATGTTTTTTGTGACACAAGCTGCGTTGTTAAATCCGTATTACATGAATTTTTATTTGTTTGTTTCAGGGCTGTGGTCGGAAGGGCGCATTTTGAAAAGCAACCGCCCAGTAATCTAAGAAAGAGTAACTTCTTTCATTTCGTTATTGCCCTCTACGATCGATCGGGTCAACCGATAGAAATCGAAAGAACGGCTTTCATCGGATTCGTCGAGAAAGATCAGGTAAATAAAATGTTACTATTTTATGCGACGCAATAAGTTAAATTTAAAATTTTTATACAATTGTTGGAATTACTAAAAACTTTGTAGAAAGTACGACTGAGTAGAGGTTTTACTTGCTCTCAAAATTTGGAAATTTTTCTAAAAACAAAATAATAAATTGTTGCGCAAACCAGCGAGTCCAGCCATACGTTAACCTTACTTTTTAATAGAAAATGATTAGTAGTTTAATAGAAAATTATTAGAAATTCATTTGCCGAACGTCGTCGGCCTCGACCGCCGAGCCAGCAATAATCAGCAAGAAGCACGTGCCAGTGTTTACGGCGCGTTGTCGCGGTCGCGCGCATCGGGCCCAGCAATATCCCAGCGAGCATCCTCTCTCTCTCCCGTCTCCTCTCCCGCGCTGTATAATTCATAGCACGGCGGACAGTTGCATCGCGCGCGGCCTCCCTATTAATTAGGGTCATGCACCACGGACGTACATCAGCCTCCCCTCCCTCCCGAGCGGTAGCGCTCGAGGAAAATCTACCCTGTACTATCCCCAGCTTTGCCTAGCCGGCGGACGGAGGAGGACGGCGAGGGGAGGCAAAAAGCTGCATTTACATATTTTCGCGTCATTCAATTATTTAAAGCGAGATGCGGGGCGACGAGCTTGCCTACGGAGCTCGGAGTAGTAGTCGCTTATCACGGCTATAAACTCATCCGTCGGATAAGCGTCCGTTTTCTCTTGTTGCCCCTCTCTCTCTCTCTCTCTCTCTCTCTCTCTCTCTCTCTCTCTCTCTTCGCTGCTGCGCGGCTGTGTTTACGCGTTTTCGGTTTAGCTTAATCCGGCGCTTACATGCCCGTTACTCCTTTTTGCTCGTCCTTTGCCGCGAGTCCTTTTTTTCCTCGGACTTGGAAATTTGAGGTTATTTGTCTGCTCGCTTCTTTTTTAATCTCAAGGCATGTTAAATATTACGAGGGTAAGAGATTGTAATGAGAATTGGCTTTTTTTTTTTAAAGGCGATGCAGCTTAAACTTTCGGTTTGAAGAATGCTTCATTTACGGTTTCATAACTTTGAATAGAATTTACTGGTTAATTTATAGTCGCAAGTTTCGCATTTTAAAAACGTATTTGAAATAAAGGTAAAAATTTTCACCAATCGAATAGAACTTTAAGCACGAAGGCAAATGAATGAAAGTCAGTAAAAGGCCAGACAATTCTTCCACTAAAAATCATATTACAATAAGCATCACAATCCAAGCAAACAGATCGATATCTTCGAAATGAACCCCCTCGAGCTTCTCGGTCGTAAAGCATGCAAGCATAGCTAATCCCCCGAAAAACTAATAAAACCCCATAGAGCCGACGAAAAACCGAAGCTCAGCTCGCTCCGCCGCCAAACTACTTGAAAATGCATTACGCCTAACAAGCCGTGATGGCAGTAGACTCGAGGGTTGATACGAGACTGCGAGAGCGGGTAGCAGGAGTCATATGGCGCTCGCGCCCGATGCACACATCACGCACGACTCGTCAGGATATATAATTATGCACGCGATGCGTAATGGCTGGAGGCGCATCAAGAAATTAATAATTAGCGTGAGACGGAGTGCTCTCTCTCTCTCTCTCTCTCTCTATCCCTGCACTTTCCGTCTTCTCTCGCGAGCCCGGCTAATTAATCAAAGAGGGAGAGGCGCCGCCGCATTCTGCCGCGGCGATACACCGAAAGCACTTTATTAGGCTGATACGAGGAGCGATTTGTCGCCGAGGAAGGAGGCAAATCGGACGCCGGGCAAACGAGTGCTCGGCCTTAATTAATTAAGCCGCCGGCCGAGCTTTTAAACCTATACTTGCGGCTATCGTGATTTCAGTTTTTAATCCTTATCCTCGGTTGCGGCTATTAGAAAGGTCATCTTTTTGTTTCAGGAGTCAGAGGGTCAGAAGACGAATAATGGGATTCAGTATCGACTGCAGCTTCTCTATTCAAACGGTGAGTTTCGACCATTAAATATGAATTCAATTATATACTTCTGTCCGTGCAAACATTTGCCTAGAACGAAGCTCAAAAGAAACCTGAAAATAACTCGAGCGAAAAAATGTAAGGAGCTCAACCTTACTTCGTCGCGACCCAAAAAGCGTCGAAAGAAGCTTTTAAAAAGAAGACTCGAGCGCAACCTCGAAAACTCCGGCCGGCTGTGTGTGTGTGTGTGTGTGTGTGCGTGTGTGTGCAGGTCGTGCGAATCGATCGCGTCCGCGCGCGAGGCTGCCGCCTTTAAGAATGTCGCGGCGTCTTTTCCCATCCGAACGTTTTGCGTCAGACTCGGGCGTCAAACGCCGATGACGGGCCATCAACATTCCGCCGCGACAGAATGTCGCCGAAAAAGAGCCGAATTTTCGGAATCGCGCGCGCGCGAGAGAGAGAGAGAGAGAGAGGCTCCTCTCCCGGCCGCGGCAACAAAGACACATTTTACGTCCGCTCGGGATTCCGCGGGAGCTGAATTTTGTTGTTTTTTTTCCCGGGACGGAGGAGGCGACGGCTTCTTGCGCGCATCGCACCTGTCGTAATTTATTCCGCGTGACATTTCAGTTTCGGGAGGCGGGTTTCTCGTGACGCCGAGGAGAGAGGAGCTCTTCTTGCGGAACTTAGCTGGCCGATTGGTATTGTAGGCTGATGATCTGATTTATCGTTCATATGGTGATTGATATGCACATTCCGGAAGTTCTTTAGATTTTACTGCCTTGGCAGTTATGGTTTAATTTCGAAGTAGATTTTGAAAATTAAACTTAAATTAAAATTAAACTAAATAAGAAATTAATATTATCCAAGATTGTGCATATCAAAATTGTTCTCTTTTGATTTTGGCTTATTTAAGATTGTGAATGATACCTGCGGCAAAGAAATGCACAGCTGTCTACATTTTTCTCCTTCTCCAAAGAGAAGCCTTTAAACCTTTTAAGCTCCAATAAGTATCGGCTCAACCTCCGCGACGCAACAGCTAATTAATCGATAACTACGCCATAAATCCCCATAACGCGAAAGGTGAACCGCACTCCTTACTCTTCGTACAAGACAAACTCGCGCCTAATTGCCCCCTATTCCGTCGGATATCATCGCGCCGATCTCTCCGCAAAAATCTATAATTGTTTATATATATATAAAGCAATCGATCGATCGCTCGCCTCTTTGGCGCGACTCTCCATTTATGTAATCCCGGCGCTCGCGCAAAGTCGCCTCCATATTGGGGGGCCCCGCGGAGGCTTTTTTCTTCCAGCGAGCCTCCCAAACCTCTTTTTGCCTAAGCAGCTTCTTTGCGGCGAGCCGTTCGTCGTCGTGGTCGTCGTCGTCGTCGTCGTCGTCGCCGCGAGCGCGATGCAACGGGAGCCGCGCCCGAAACTGCGAGAACGATCTCGCGCGAGCAGCCTCTCCGTAAGGAGAGAGCCCGAACGAGATAGAGACGTCGTTTTTGCCGATCGACCGGCGGAGCGTTTACCGCGAACGAGCCGGTGATTGTTGCGGGAAATAAGGGACGCCGAGAGCCCGGCTTTTTTGCCCCGATCCTCTGCCGAGAAAATAAAGTTCATTTGCTAATTTAATTTACTTGTTGCTTGCTAAATATTTGCTTTTAGCGAAATCGCTCGTTTTATATAGTTTTATCACTTTTTAATGTTTAATTATTTATTGTCTCGAGCGTCTTATTCTTCCATCACGAGAAATAAAATTTTATTCAAATATACGCAATATCTATGAGCAATATCTATAAAACAAAAAAGCTAAGGAGATTCTCGCAGAAGTCCTCCTTGATCCTCTTTGAGCTTTCCTATTTCCCTAGATAATATTTTTGTGAAGATGGAATAAAAATTCAAAGTCTCTTAGTCTTTTTCGTGCTATAAGTTAATTAAATTAACTTTTAGCACGAAACCTATACTCATCTCAGTGAACCAAGCTCTCATTCTGCATCCAAATAAACATCAAAATCCACCAAACTAAACTGGCATTAATAAAAAAAAAATCGTAAAAGTATAAAACCAGCAATCGACTTGTAAGTATAACGCTCGCACATATCAGCGTTCGAGCACTGCGTAAAATTTAATCTTCGTTGACCGCGCACCGCGAGGCAGACACCTCGGCGTTCGTTCGCGGTCCGCCGCAGAGGTAAAGCCGCGCGCGGCTACGGTTTCTCGAGGTATATTTTCGGGGGGGGGCGAGTGTGCTGCCCCCCTTCAATATCATAATCCGCGGCGTAAGCCCTGCGGTCCGGCGAAACTTCGCGCGGGCACAAGTTCGCGCGCGAGCGGGTCAATGTATCCCCCAGATGCGCTTCCGAGTCTTTTGCAAATTTCCGAGCGGCTGGATTACGAGCTACTGGAGAGTTTGTTTATCGGCGCGGGACGCGGGGCTTAATCAGTTTAGTGCAGAGACTCTGTTTTCGGGTTTCAATTAATTGGAAAAAGCTCTCCGAATGCATTATTTTTAAGTAAATTGAGGCTAAAGTTTGAAGATTTGGGCAGAAAGTGCAGAAATCCCGCGTCCAATTAACGATAAATCATCGTTCAACGAACCTGACCAGGGCGACAAATCATTAGCGCGAGCACAAACTACCCGCAGGACAAAAAAAAAGTGGCGACAGCGACACCCGGCTCGCCTACAAAGTATATAAGAATCGCTAATTGCCTTCCTCGTTCAATCCTCCTCTCCGGCTCTCGGAGAGGCTCGTAAAAACTTTGGCTCGGGCGCGCGCCTCTTAACGAGTCGGCGGCGTTCGCGAAAGATATTTTAATTGTCGCGAGGCCGAAGGAACGCCGCGCGACGATTACGGGGGAGAGGGACAGAAATTAAGCCAGGCACGCGCTTGCTTCATTTGGCGCGAGATTTCCGCGCGTCGACGGCGGCAAAAACGGCCGCGGACGAGGGGAAAGGAGGCGCGGTCGTTGCCTCCGCCTGGCGCTCTTTTTTAATATGCGAGTTTTTGCGGGTTGCGGGCTTTTGGGGCCCGGCCCGGTGTGCAAGGAGGGGACGCCCGCCTGATCGGGACTGCGGGCGATTCCTTTAGCGCGAGGAAGAATGTTATGTGCGAGAACCGTTAGCGAATAAATAAGTTCTGGCACTCTGTTGAAGATCGATTTTTTGAAAACTAGTAGAGTTTTGTAAATCTCCTCTTTTTGTTGCAGGTGTTCGACAGGAGCAGGATATTTTCGTCAGGTTGATCGACTCCGTTACGAAGCAGGTAACAATAAAACTAATAATTAAATTCGCAAAATCGATCACTTTTTCACCGATGTCTATTGCAAATTTTATTCCCGCCCATTCTTCAACGGGCGAAGCCCCGCGCCGATCGCGCATTAACGAGGGCCCCGTTTACGAGTGTTCGCGCATGCGTCGATTAATTCCGGCCTCTTTCCGCTCTCGTTTTCCCTCCGGCTCCGCGCGCACAGTAAAGTATCCAGGCTCGCCGACGATGCTGAAGCCGTTATCGTTGCCGGTACAAGCGTTTAATTTTCCGGGGGGTTGATTTCGAGCCCCCCGCGCGCGCGCCCCGCGATGTATATATACGTGAGCGCGCGTGCAGCTCTGTCTGCCCCCCCCCCCCCCCCCCCCCCCCCCCCCCCCCCC
>UCOM01002705.1:0-23665 GCA_900474385.1 Ormyrus pomaceus | reverse complement strand
ATATAATACTTTATTGATATAATAATATAATATATATATAATATAATACTTATTTAAACTAAAAATCAGTTTAAGTACAGAATTCTTTAAAAATAATTGAATACTATTATTAAATGTTATTATTTACAGCATTTTACTATTATTTTCACTTTGTCCAATTTTTGGCCAATTTTTCGATCAAGACGGTATCGTTTCTAAAAGGGTTTTTGGTAAAAAATTATACCAATTTTAAAAAAATTGGTCTAAAACTGATCAAATAATGGTGAAAACTTCCAACAGAGTATAAATAAGTTCTTTCATGATCTGAAATAATAAATATTTAACTTACATTTCGCAATGATCTCCAGTGTATCCCAAGGGACATTGTGTGCATACGTAGTCGCTTAATGGATCATATGGATTATCTATTTGGCAGCTTGGACTGAAGTTGTTCGATGCTATTTCTAGAGGACAGGCACATTTCAAACAATCGGCTGACGTTCCTCTTGTGGCGTCGCCGTAATAACCAACGGCGCAACGATCACATTTCGGTCCAATGGTATGGTGCTCACAACTCTGAAAATTTGATCATGAATTTTATTATGTTTCAAATCATTTTTTAATGATTTGTTTAAAATAAATAAATATTTCATTTAATGAACCAGAAATTTAATATTATTTGTCTACGTAATTATCTTTCTAAATTTTACAATCATTTGCAATTAACTATATAAAGAATATTAATTCTAATATGGAAATATTTCATTTGCGTAATTATTAAGGATTCAAAATTTAAATTATTCAAAGAAAAATAAAGAAATTAAAAGAGAATTCCAAAGTTATTTTGAATATCATTATTTATATCTCAGGATGTTAAACAGAATTAACAAGACAATCCTGCTATCCTATACAAGATAAATCAGTTTACTAGTTTTTGTGTTAGAGGTACTTTCAAAAAGATTTCTACATTACCGACTGAAGATATGTATTGTGAACATTTACCTAAATCACTATTTCCAAAATACATCATAAACTTAACATAATATGTGTTAAAATTTGTAATAATAATTAAAAACACTAAGTAGCACCAAAGGCCTAAAAATCTCCGATAAAGAATTAATTTATTATATTTCGAAAAAAGGTTCTACTTACACTGCACTCGCCCATTATAAGATCACAAGAACCTGCGTGTCCGTTGCAGTCACATTTAACGCACGTGTGACGAACTTGATTGTCTGAAGAGTTTATTTGTACTTTTACATATCCCCAATCGCATGTCTCACACGACAGTCCTTTGTATCCTATTGGACAGGAACACATTTCCACAATACTCTTTTTCCCTTCTTCCATGGAAACTTCGCCAACGGGCCATAAAACTTCTTTTAAGCTGGGAGAAGAAAATTAATTAACATAAAATATACTAAACCTCAATTTAACAATACAGTAAATTTCTCTTTACAAGTTAATATACGATTATTTAAAAAATTAGCAGTTACTCACCTCCCTTCGATTTGCTCTGTGTGATACTGAGCCCTGATAAGCAAGTGATCAAGATCGGCGAGAATTTGGAGCATTTGCGGCCTGGTGACGGGGTCGCCTCTATAATCTGTCCTGCGGAATCTCGTGACGCCATCGATGATCTCGGATCGAATCTGCACGTGGAACCAGCCCTGCTCGTGCAGCAACACCGTGATCTCCGCCTCCTGGCCCTCGTGGCTCTCTTCTCCGTACGCTATTCGCATGCCGTTTTTACCCTTTAATGGACAGTAAAAGATCATAAAATTATAGCGTTTTTATGATTTGGGTTTAAAATTAGATCACACGTTTACCTGAAGTATTTACTAGTAAGTACAGTGATTTTCATATAACGGCTTTGAAAAACTTTATACTTATAAAATAAAATTCAATTTACTTTAAATTTATTATGAAATTTTTTTTTATTTAGTAAGTCCAGAAGAGATTCATTTAAAATGTTGTATAAGAAAGCAACTATTTTTACCTCAAAATTAAGCAAATTTTAAAATACAAAAAAGAAACTCCTTATACACATTTTATATGAATAAGTTAGCTATAGTTAATTTTTTCTTATTATCTTATTTTCAATAAACTTTTTTCTAAAGAACCTTCTCCAAAGAACTAGATAACGATTAATTCAATATTATTAATAAATATCGACTAGCTTATAAAATTTTCATTTACAATGAGTACGATGTCTGGCTCGGAGGTCGGCCTACCGCTGGTGTCGCCCCGCATGACGATCCAGCTGACTAGGAACGTAATATTGCTTCCGTAGGAAGAGATACGATTTCCTGTATAGATTTTGGGCGCGAGCCAATAGGGACTCCGATATTCCACCTCGAACGCAGCTATCGTGGGCCAGCCGTGTTCACCCTGCGGACTTGGCAAGACGACGTGCGAGGCGTTCATGTCGCTCACCTGCCAGCCGATCAGAGTTGACACCTGAAATTGACATGTCTTATTAGTTGTTTTGCTTCCTCCTAGTTTTTTTTTTGGATCGTTCAGACTGTCGCTTGCACAAATTTTTTTATTATTTTTTATTATTTTTATTATTTGTATTCTTCTCAGTAATAACAATTAAAGGGTCCCACGGAAAAAATTGAATTATTTGTTAAATGATACTGTTAAAATTAAGTTAGTCTTTTTCAATTGTTAAATTTCAATTAATATCATATTTCAAGTTACTGCGTACGTCGTATTTTTATAGCGAAACTCCAGAAAAACTAAATAAAAAATACAATTTTTTTTATATAAAAAGGAAATTATTTTGAGCTTTCTTTAGTGTATTATCACGAATGATGCCATCCTCCGACGAATCGTGAAAAATGACCATATTATGCAGGGAGCATATAATTTAATTATCGACTCGTTACAGTAGTACCAATTTTTTCGTGTCTTAAAATAAGTAGAAAAGGATAATTCACGCAGCAAAATCGTCTCTCGAAACAATATAATTAGCCGTCGTATAATTAGCATTAGAACAAGCTATTGCTGTTGCTGGCGATAAAGATCACGATTTTTCTGACAGCCTTCCACTAGACTGCGCGGAAATCCAAGAAGAGCGGATCCAGGCGACACGCGCATTAAGTCAACCTGTTTATGTTGGATTCTAATCTCGAGTGGAGACCGCGACTGCGCGCGTCGCGTGTATTTGTGCATACGTATCCGGGGGATGCCTGTTTCGTGTTACGTCTAGTCGGCGTATAATTTTACGGTGGAACCCTAGAGTTTTTTTTTCTGTTTGGATTATACCTATAAGCTTCGCTATTTAGTTTGGTAGGATTAGAACTGTTGTATAATCCTTAGCAGTTTTCCTACCAGTTGTTTATTAATTCACTTAATAAGTTAAGTTTACTCTGCAGCCTCCTTTAATCCGACTATTGATAAAATGTTAAAAAAAATAAAATGTTATTTGAACGGAATCATGATACTAAGCTAATTAATTATGTTAAGTTCTTAATTTTCGATTAAACTAAAAAAAATTATCCTTCAATTACATTTTGTATTTTAATCTATGAACCCGTTAACAACCCTTAAAACCATAAAAAACGACGAACGTATTGCGGTCTAATTAACCTTTTCTGCGGTCAAAAAGTGGATATTCATGAGTGGATTTAGCTATTTAATAAAGTGACGTACTCCCGCGAAGTTTTGGCCGGCCCCAGACGGAGCCGCCGGCAGGGAACGGAACGGTAGCAGATACATTTTTAAGTCTTCCTTTTTAACCCCTGCACAGGACATCCGAACGACCGGCCCCAAACGGGGCCAAGCCAGAAACCTATAGAGGTCAAATACTCACCGTATTAAGTACAATCTTAGCGGCGCTGCAATCGTCGGTGACTCCGGAGCAGACGCAGGGCATGCAGCCCTCGATGTTGTCGCGCGACAGCGAGAAGTAGCCGGGCTTGCAGCGGTCGCAGAATTCCCCGGTGACGAAGGCTTTGCAGAGGCAGTCGCCCTCGCAGTCGTGGGAGGGTAGAACGCCGCGGGGATCGCACGGACAGGGCACGCAGTCCGGGAACTGACGGTAGCCCGCCGCGCATTGGTCGCACTTGTGCCCCGAGTAGCCCGTCTTGCAGTCGCAGGCGCCCGCCACCTGTGAGGATGGACAATAAAGTTAGCTGCACCTTGATACGATGTGTTTTATTTCGCGATCATTTCAAAAAAATCCGGTGAATAAGGAGCTTGATTAAAAAGTTACTTAAACTTAAAACTTAATTTTGTTATATAAGAAGAAATGACACAGATGTTAATACCTTTCCTATACCCGTATATGAATCATCAGGTGTGCAATATCCAGTACTTCCTCGAGCGTGACATTCGCATGGTATGCAAGGTTCAGGATCGCTGGGTAAAACTCCGTTTGGTCTATAATAACCCGTCTCGCATTTTTCGCAATTAATTCCAGTTGTATGCTCCTGAAAATGAATTAGCCAAATTAGCGAGCAAGAAAATAAACTATAATACTTTTTCGTTACTTTTAAGAGGTTTCCACCCTTTATTCTTCAGTGGTAGATTAAAACACCGTTGCAAGCAGAATTTGCGGGGACTCACCGTACAATTCAAACATACACCGCCTCCTCTGAACTTTCCTCGAATGTCCATCGAAAGCTTGAGCTCGGCGACTTCGGGATTGTACCGGCATGTCGTTGCGTGCCCGTTACAATTGCACTTTTCGCAGTGAAAACCTTTGCCCGACGTGCCAGGCTTCCACGGCACCTGGTTGTACATCGGGCAACACTTCTCACACATCTCGCCGCATGTATGTCGTTCGCATTCGCACTCCTGGCGCTGTAAATCAAAAGTAGTTTATTAACCATTGTTTCTGCCGACCATTTTTATTCTAAAAATTGAGTAAGAATAAACTACTCTAACTGTAAGAGAAACTATTGTGTTTTCATTGTTTTTGGGTACTACAATATTTTTACGAAACTGACTGATTTGATTGTATTTTATGCATTACATCCAAGTACTTATCAAATTATTATATCCAATATAAACAATATTTAAATATCCCAAAGTTTTTATAAAAAAGAATTTCCAGCAAGTTTTACTGTTGGTATAAAAATATTTTAGCAGTGAATAAATTTCGCGATCGTTTTTTTTAAACAAACTGCTTCATCGGCGGAATAAAAGAGCAAAGACTAATTTCCCTTTGATCTTCGACGCGAATGGCATAAAAATGCTCCTGACAAAAGACGATCCCCACCGATAAACTAAATTTGTCGACATCGGACTTTCGCGCCTGTCACGTCACACAATCCCCGAGTTTATTATCCCGAAAACACAATTCGAGCTTTAATGCTCGGCGCGCTAATAAATAGCGGACTTTCGGAGGAGGCCGCGCGGCTGATTACCCGAACGGGGCGTAACGCGGCAGTTAATTATCGAAGCAATAAATAAAGCCGACCGACTTGTGTGTGTATAGTATCGGGAAAGCATTTGCGAGAGGGGACCACACGCGAGCGTCTTGCGCCGCTGAAAGGTCCATTAAGTGCATCGCCGCTGCTTCGGCGCTAATTATTTACCTCGGGCTTGGAGGTAAGCTTTTGCGCGAGAGAATCGCCGGAAGAGATTTACATTGAACTTTTATTACGCTCAAGTTGATTATTGGATGGGTTTTGGGTGGCCGAAGTTTGTTTACTCTGCCGAGGTTTTTTCGGTAGGTCGTGTTGCGTGAGTTGAAGATCATATATTACGATTTTATGTGTTAAAACGATGTCGAGGCTACATTTCTCTTCGCGAGTGTACTTTCACCCCGTTTGAAAAGTTTGATTTATATTTTAGATAAATTAAGCAGAAGAAGTGCTGATTTACGGTAGCGGTGGATTGTTTCTTCAGTCGATTACGGAACCTTAAAATTGAAAAGGTCAAAAGTGCCACACCGCAAAAAGATACCGATACTTCATCCGCAAAAGACATTTTTCACTTCCGTTAATTTAAAAATGCATCCTCTTTAGCATAACGCAATGTTTTTACTTAAAAACTCGACGCTGAAAAGCATATAATAACAACATTCGCAGCTTCGCAGGCGCTGCACCGACTAAAATCGTTCCGAGAAAATTCTATAGGTATGCATGAGATCGTGAAAGAAGTTATTAACATTCTTCAATAATTCGCGAGCGTAAAAACTAACAATACCAGTGACCCTAGCGGCTTTTGCATACACGCGGCGCGAGAGACCTTCGAAACTCGGCTCGTTGCTCGTTTTACGAGCCGCGCGCTTCGCGCGCAGGTGGAAAACAAGCGGCAGACAATCGACACTTCTCCGAGAGAGAGAGAGAGAGAGAGAGAGAGAGCCTTCCTCTCTTCGAACAATATAAACTCGATGGAATAATCAGGGAGAGCGCGACCGGGTCGAGGGCGTGTCGATGCTCCGCGGCATTGTCGCTTAGGAACGGGAGCGCAGATTTATATCTGGGCTCGCGCGTTTTTTCTCCTTTTCGCGCTCGTGCACTTCCTTATACGAGGAGAGAAGCCGCGGTGTCGTCGAATAACGGACGCCGGCCTGACTAATGGTCGCCTGCCGGAGGAATTTCGCAACGAGGCGCACGTGAAAATGCGCGCGACATGCCCTACCGTGCCGATTTTGTATTTTCTTTTATTTTTTCTGTTTCGCAGGTTTCTTTGAAATTCTGCGATCGCCTTTTTGGTATTTGTGGGGGCTGGCTTCGGTGTAACAGCGAAGTGCGCCGAAGCGGATTAGATGTGAGTTAGCAATTAGATAATTGGAGGTTTAGCTGTTTAGTGAATTTAATCATTTTTCCCTAAAGTACTTTCAAAATTTTTTACTATTATACTTGACAGTTTTTTTTTTCTTTTTGCAATTGAAGCAGATACTTATTACCAAGAAAATATATTTTGCAACGGCATGGCGAGTTTTTTTATATGTATTAAATCCAACTATTAAATGAAGTTTTTTAATCTTGCATATTCAGCAAAAAAAAAAAAAAAAAAAAAAAATCAAACATAAAATTTTTAATTTAACAAAATATATTAGTCAATATTTTATTTACAGTTATCATTTTGGAAACAAAAGTTACTTTATATTTGAAGAAAAAGAGTGCGTTTTTGTACTTGAATATTAACGACGACCTTCGATATATTTTATGTCTTTTATCGAGAGAAAAGCACACAAAAGATTCAATTTGAAGTTTCATTTTTATGAATGTTTGGCACACAACGGGTAGAATATAAGAAGTACCTACATTGTTGTGCATTCTTTGTGTGCACTTTGCATATAATTTCAGCAAGTTAATGGAACCACAAATTTTGTTTGTCCTTTTTTTACACGGAATTCTGAATTGTTAAATAAGCATTCAAATTTATAATACGCACAATGATTCCGTACTAAAAATGTAATGACAAAAAGTTTAAAAATTAAATACATTATAATATCTAACATTCAACTAAAACAATCCTGGCTCACAATTTCAAATGAAAACACTTGTTAAAAAAAAAAAAAAAAACGCCACCAACAGAATATATCGAGAAGCTGCAATAAAACGCCTAAACCGAAACGACGTAAAAGCAGCGATACTCTCCGCTCGCGCTCGCCGCATCAGAAATCTGCTCCGCGCTTCTAGCCTCTCTATAAATAAACAAACGTTCGCTCGACTGTATGTGCTCGCGGCGCGTGCATATAATGCCCATTTTCGGAGGGCATAAAGTGCGCGACTCGCAGCTGCGCGCGCGCCGCCGCGAGAGAAAGTATGTTGAGGACAATGCCGATAAAATGCCGATGCGCTCGCGCGCGACCGCTACGGCTCCCAGGCTACTTATCTCGCCGAAAGTGCGAGTGCGCCGCCGCGACTGTTACGGCGAAACGCTGCAAGCTCAGTCGGAATAATATAAGAGCTGGAATTTCTAGGGGCGCGCGCACAAGTCCGTTCCTCCCTTGCTCGTTGTTTCGATTTATCTGCGCTGCGCGCTGGGTTTTTATGGTGGCCTCTTGTCGCTTTATGTATTGCACTCAATAGTAGGTTCAGTGCGAAAAGTACCTGGCAAAATGATGTGATATTCGGTAGCATTTCGTTCTATTAAAATGAATGTGTTTATTTAATATTTTCTTAAGGTGGTTGGAACGATTTTTTTTTCGATACAATGTCTATAAATACTTAACCCTGGCTTTTTGGCGATATTATTTATCGCACTATTGAAATTTCAACCAATTTCCCCCAAAAGAATTGGAAATATAAATGTTTAAAATTGGTATGTTTTACACAGTCCCTTATGAAGGAAGGTGCCATAGAAAGTCTTTTATCGATTCGTGATAGAAAACGGTCAATACAAACTTTACAAAAAACTAACACATTATTCTTAGAAGTGTAAGAAGTGATTACAAATCGAAATAAAAACTTTTTCCCGAGAAATTTCCGAAATATTGTGTGACAACGTTTTTTTTTCACAGCGTATTGACTCCGAGACGTGCGAAATCAGCGAATTGAGGGGGGGGGGGGGAGTGAGGTAGCAGTAACTAATTAAATAAATATGTTAATAAATCTTTTTTTCTAGGAATAACAATGCTCACAAACTATTTTTTACGCATTAACAATTTTTTCAATAGCTTTTCTGTTATTGGTTACTTTTTGAAACTTTTGGCAGTGACTGCCGCTTTCCAACCACCTTAATAACTGTATCATTTCGATTTCTAAATTTACGCGCGTAGCAACCGGGTTAAAAAAAAAGTCGGACAAATGTTTCTCGAAAACATCAAATCATGCGCATATCGATGAAGCAATGATTATTATCTTACCCTGTGGAGAGGATTGAATTTGCATCGAGATGAATGGCCGGAACAGAGACATCTCCCGCCGATATTAATCTCTCGAATCGAGTAAAAGGCCCTCCTTTTGTCAACGATAACTTCGCCTCTTCTCCGAAGACCTTGAAGGCGCAGTCTAACGAAGCGAGCCTGCGTAAAATCTTGAATCGCTTGAGTGTGATTTAAGGCACCTGGACGACCATTCACGAGTTGAGTGTGAATCTGGAAAAGAAAAGCAGGCTCATTCGGTTCTTTAAACTTATGAGTTTTATTATCTTCTGTAATGCAAATATTGTAAAGGTGCTTTTAAAAATGGTTAAAAAAAATTAATTTAAAAAACTCGATAGTTATATCAGCACGACGTTAACCTTAAAGTCTCTTGGCTGGCCTCGATAAATTATTTATCGAAGTTCCGCATAAAATTTACAAGTACAAAAACATTATAATGTATATAACAGATGCATCTTCAGGAAACGCGAAAACAACTTTTTACGCAATCGACCTGTAATGATCAAACCAAATGCGGAAAAGTAATAAAAGCCAGTGCCACTGAATCGTGCGGTTCCTAAAGCGGTAGACGATACTTGTTTGGATCGAAGAAGAAGCATTGACAGCTCTTACTTTAATACTTTCAAGTGCAAAATTTTTGACTTGATATTTTACACCACACTTAAAGAGACACGCGAATAGAACTCAAAATTCTTGCACAGTGTATTGAAAATAAACGTTTACAACAATCTTACAACTTATTAAGTCGTTCTCGAAGATGATTCGACTGTGAAATGAAAATGAAATTGAAATCTCATCGTAGATACGACACGCCATTTTACGCGATCAATATAACGAGGAAAAAGCCGATCGTCAGCAAAAGCAGAAAACCAATTATCAAAGCTTCCCAGAAGGAACCCCCCCGGACGATTAATTAAAAAGCTCGAGACAAGCGTCACGCGCGAGCGCCGCTTGCTCGGGCGCGTGTAAACGCGCGAAAAATAAGTCTAAGGAGCGCGCGAGAAAGGCGAGCAAGCGGCGAAATCGATGACAAAAACGGCGATCCCTACATTCCAGCCATGTACGGCGCACTCGGTATGGGCCTTATAAGGGACGTCGCTTACATTTGCCCAAGGGAGGATGCGAGTGCGCCGCCGTCGTCTTTCTCTCTCTCTCGGTGTGCCCGGCGGAGAGGCGTTTGCAAAAAACCGACGTCGATCCAGGGTATATATAGGTAGGGGGAAATTTTCGAAAAACCTCGGAGATCACGAGCTCGTAAATTTCGACGGCCTCGGAAGATGTTTCTTGAGTACAAAGAATTGGATTTGGATGAAAAGCTGAATTTAGGGTCTAATTGCCGATGGTGTTGGAATTCAAAATATTTTTGTAACGTGAGAAATCTTGCAATTGGATTCAATAAATTGATTATGAAAAATCCTTAAAAAGGAACACAATTTTCAGAAGCGGACCACTGTTAAAAAAAATTTTTATCCACATACATATTAATATAATGTTCAAAAATTTTAAAATCAATTTTTAAGTAAACTTTTTAAATTGATTAAAATTAATTTTATAAATAGTAATATAAGCTCTGTTAATTGTAAACGAGAGCTGGAATTCGAAAAGAAGGTAAATCTGCACGCACCTCTCCATTTTCCATAGGTGTTTGACGGGAATAAAAACTAGTGCAGATAACTTCATCGTCCTGCGTGTAAGTCGGCTTTCCCAGCGCAGGAGGCATCGAGTAGCGGGTCCAGCATTCTTCGTCGCTGGGCGCATAATACTGCCAGGGCTGGTATTTTTCTCCGTCGATCGATCGTTCCAGCACCCAAGCCGCTGGTCTCGGCGAATTTGCGGCTTTCACGATTACGTATTCGATTTGGTACAACTGAAATCAAATTAGTGACGTGATTTAATTGGATGATTGATTTATTTTCGTTGATAGTAAATAAGCTTTTTAATATTTTTACGTGTTATTGTCAAGTAATAAGTATGCAATAATAATTCGTGGTTCTCGAGTAAGTTTTATATTGTAAGTTTTGCAGTTTACAATTTATCGTATGATGCATATAATAATAATAGAGTAATACATATTTTGTGTGAAATTTGTTCAAATGATAGTTAAACTATTATTTAATTTTATTTTGTTGTCGAGATGTTGAAAATTTGCGCCCTCAAAATTTTCAGGAAAACGCTCGCTTTATTTAAAGCGACAAAGATAAATTTTGTTTTTTTTTCCTTTATACCTCCGTCAGATCTAACAATTGCATTCCTTACATTGTCACTATCATTATTATGGTAAAAACTGAATCTAAGAGTACTGAAAACTGACCATTAGAAACTTGCAACATCATTCTCTAAAGTGTCGCTATAAAAGCTCTCAAGATCCATCGCAAAACCCACTCGACTAAGCGCGGCTCTCCGCGCAGCCCTTAAAAGGCCTATAAAGCGCGAATGACCAATAATCAGTCGGCGACTCCAGAGGCCGCAGCTCCGGGACCCGGCGGAGGAGCAAAAGAAATGCGAGTTTCCTGTAAGTGGCGAGCGCGAGGCAGCCATGCGAGACATTAAAAAGCTTCCCTGGTAGCTCGGCTCTCTCTCTCTCTCTTTCTCCTTTCCTCGAAGAGACGTTGAAGGAGCGCGCGCGAGATAAAGGACGTAGGTGCCCGGGAGACGGAGAAACGAGGAAAAATAAGTAAAAAAAAAGCGGAGAGCGGTCCGCGCGCGTTGCGCCCGGACAAAGGAGGAAAGTCGTGAGAGGAGAGAGAGAGAGAGAGAGACCACCGCCGCCACCACCACCGGCTGCTCCACTTTGTTGGGATTCTCACGAGCCGAGGAGGAGCTTCGCCCCTATTATGGATACGGAGAGGACACGCGCCGGAGACACACGACGACGCGTAAGAGAGGCCCCCCTCGCCGGAGCTAAATGCTCGAAGGCTAAGGCAAGTTCGCTTTAATGAATTGGCGCCGCCTACGATGGACGCCGCGATGGAGCGAGCTTGACGGATTGCGAGCGGGTTCGCGGCGCTGATTTTTTTTCACTCGCGGTCCGGAGGCAAGGATGAAGGTGAACAGCTGCGAAATGGACCTTAAGGCTTGTTACCTTAAGTTTTAAACGTTTTTAGGATTGTTGATACAAAAAGTAAAATTATTATTTTTTATTTACATATGATATTCAATTTACTTTAACTGTATATTGTGTAACTGTATTCTAATTGGTTAACGTACAATTTTAAACCGATATTTTAATAGTGGAGAAGTATAAAATTGGTATTAGGTTACTTGCCACAAATTGTGAAAGGAGTATGCGCATAGTAAAATACAGATATCAGTAATTGAAATCAGCTAGCTGAAAATGATACTAATATACTAAAATTGTTGAAAAATAACAAACAATGTAATTGCGTTTCATTTTCCGTGTGATTTCTAATCTTTCAATCGACATGAAACGTAACATTTTTAAAACAGGTTTCTATATAAATTTGCAGATAATCTTGCAACTGTATTATCCCAATTTTGTAAATTGTTTAACTGCACTTGAGAATATGGAATAAATTCCAATAATTGTTTGCAATAAAAGCCACTTTTTCGACATTCCACGCCGAAATCAAATTTAAATCCCCGCGGCTCTTTATTTCCACAGTCGGGAGCGAGATCCCAGGGCTCTTTGTGCGCTTTGAACTCTCGCTTTTACTCTCCCCGCGCCGCTCTCACAGCCGTCTTCGGCGCTTATCAGTCGCGACAAATACCTGCGGACCCGAGCACGAATGTGCACTACAAATTGCGCCGATCCGCCGCGGCACTCAAAGGTCAAGGTGGCTTAATGGCCGAAGAGAGAGAGAGAGAGAGAGAAAGAGAGGTCGAAGATAGGCGTACGCGCGGAGCTCCGCAACCCTCGAATCTGCGCGCGAGTCCTCGAGATCCTCGTCGCGGATAAGCCGCCGAAGGGAGATCCGCCGCTGATAGGAGCCGCGGACGCGTCTTCCTTTTTTCGAGGCGGACGTCTCTCTCTCTCTCTCTCTTTCGCTCGCTCGTTCTTTCGAGGCTCGCCTCTCGTCGCGTTGCTCGCTTTGGAGGGCAACGAGATTTCGAGCACGTCTTTCTCTCGCCCCGTGCTCTGATCTCTTCTTTTCTGCGGTGGCTCCGAGGGGGCTTCGGTTCGGTTTGAAGAGTGTACGCGAAGGCGAGTTTTGCCGCGCGTTATCGGGGATCAAAACAATTTCATTGTCCGAATGTGGTTTCGGGCTTGATAGATGGAATGTTTTAATTGTGTGTCTTATAAAATCTCGACGTGTTTTTTCATCTTGATAAATTTTTGTGATTGATTGTAATTGTTGTTTGTTTATTATAAGTACGTGAATAATTTTCATGAATCAAATGTATTGTAAGTACTTTTCAAACAGTTTTTACTTTGAAATACTTTTATTAAAATTTTCATTAATAAACTTTTTAAGCAGTTAAAAGATTTCTAAATATATTTCCAAAAATATTTGAATAATGAATGACTAATTTAATGATGTTCTTATACAAATTAAATAATTATTCACGCATATAAACTTCAAAACGAAGCTACACCTCCATTTCTCAAAGAATAATATTTCTCGAAACGACACGATATAATTTCCAAACAAAAGCTAAGTAAAAAATGATTTAATGTCACTGCAAAAGAACGACTTGATTGCGCCAACACGCCCCGGCCGGCTTCATTATTTCATACGCCGGCGATTTTATCTTTAAATTTGGCTCGCATTCTCGCCTTTCTCCTCTCTCCTCTCTCCTCCTTCCTCCCGCGAGGGACTTTGATTCGGACGATACTAATGCAGGAGGGCAGTGCACACACGGGTGCGCTTTTTCGGGCGCCGGATTAAATCCTCGCGACTTGATGGCTTTACGCTGTTGCGATCCGCGCACGGAGATATATATATATAACGCTATACATTCGCCAGGGCGAGAGAGCGAGCCGATGAAGACGATAAGTCGCGCCGGATTCTTTTCAGAGGGCTCGAGCCCCCCGATGCATCTTTTCAATTTCGCTATCTTTGTAAAGCATCGCGACGAGCGTCAAAGAAAGGTTGTTACGGTCGGCCGATACGCGGCGTGGGCGTTCTTTGGGAGTCGGACCGAGATTCGTGTTTATTTCGTTTATGGGGATAATGCGCGTTTTCGTGGGATAATTACGCTTGAAGATGATTCATTAGTCGATTTAGCTTTTGTTTTGTAAAGAATTGAACAGCCAAATTATAAAAAGCCACCTCTTGCAGAGTTCAAATGATTAATAATTGCATTTTTTTAAAGGTAATATCATTAACTTCAAATAAAATTTTCTTTTCCGATATCTGCTCTACAAATTGAAGTTAATTACCTTTCTAAGCAAGAGTTCTGCATACGTATAAAATAAGTATAACATTAAGATAAATTAAAATTATGTAGTCCAATTAAACAGATCTTAAAATAAATGCGTAAAATAAAGTTCATTAGCCGAACCAATCTCGCAGGTGATTCGCTCGCGATATCACAACTATTGGTCTGCATATAATCGGATAACATCGTTCCGCATTAAGATGGCTCTGCCAGCAATTCAAGGAAATGCACAACACGTCCACTGTGCAAAGAAGTGGCCTAATCCTTTAAATAATCCCGCACCGTACGTCTGCCGTGTCTAGGAATACGAACAGATTTATCTGACTAGTTGCTTGCGTCGACATTATTTTCCGAGATTTAATTTCTTGATTCTTAAGTAATAAAATGGACTTCTTGATTGAAGTAAAGTAATTTTTTTAATTACGATTTTGTTATTGCTTAAAGCAGAATATATAGGATTTAAACAGCATTACTGACATGACGAGTTCGAATTGAAATTGAATTACGGTCTAGATGGAATGGGTGAAAAGAGCAGCTGTACATCTGCTTGATTTCCTATCCAATTCGTATTCAAATTGAACGCTCTAATAAGTTTTATTTTTCGCAGTAATATAATTTTTTAATAGAAGAGGTAATAATACAAAGGTCTCACTAGATTTCAAGAAAGCCGAAATATTGTAGGAAACACTGTACAATGTTGCTAATTATTAATCTCTGAACCTCCCCTAGTGAGTTCACTGTTCTCTAACGTACCAGCACCCGCAAATTGAACCACAGATGAAATCTGAACTACCTCATCCATAACAAACCCTCGAACCTCTCAAAACGAGCGAGAAATCTTCAACTCCTAAGCGGACCGCAATCTCGAAAGCGCACCAGCAGCCAGGCACGCGCAAAGAAGCCCCGCCGTCCGCCGAAGGGGAGTCGAGCGGGCGACGACGTATCTCTATAAAGCTCTTGAGATCAGGGTTACGGAGAAACGGTCGAGGGCAAGCGAGAGCATCGACAGTAGCGGCACACCGTCTGCGCCGAGCGGAGATTTCTGGACGATTTCTGGTAAGCTGCCAGACTCCGCCGCCAAAAGAGCCGAGTCGTCGGCGCCGCGTTCCTCTTTTGGGTCGATCGCGCGCGAGGAGGCCTGCTGACTTCTGGATAAGAGTGACGAAAATTTTCGCCGATTTGAATCAGCGACGTTTGCGCGTAGAATTCTCGGGTAAAAGTGGTGAATTTCTTTTTTTCTTTGATCGATAGATTTTTGTGTTTGCACAAAAAAAAATGTTCATTGCATACATCTCATTTACTTTTTCACAAGCTTTGTCGTTAAATTTTTTATTTGCTCTAAAACTTATACTAATAACTATAGAAGCCGTTTAATTCTTTTAGAAACATAATAAATTTTATTTACAAATATCTGAAACAAGCAAATTTTTTAGAAACAATATTGTTCACCTGGTTTTGCATTCTCTTAAAGCTTTGAAACGGCAACATTTTTCCGTTTTTCATATTTTGACGGAAAAGCACATATTTAGGTTTAGAGAGTTCAAAAAAGTAGTTTTTAAAAAATGTCCGGATGTATGTACGTACGTACGTATGTTCGTACTTCCCTCTTAACTGCTTTTAAACGACACTGTGGATTCGCTTCAAATTTCGCACACAAGTTTCATTTAATTTTTATGAGCTTGCTTTAAAATTGCAAGTATTTTTTTAGATTAGTTTCAATTTTATGGTTATTAAGTGATTTTTAAAATTTTGAAATTTTTCATTTTCTACTTTTGCCAGGAAATATTAATATTTTTGTTTCTTAATATTCCATTTATAATATAAATTAATTGTTCCATTATTTCTATGTTCTCTATGAGAAATCATTGTACCAAAATCGTTTTTTTTTATTTAATAAGAGCTAATGTAAAAAAATGTTATGCAATATAATGACAAATTTCAACATCGATCTTCACTACTACTAACATTGTTGTCGATTCTATTATGTTCTACATTTTTATTACAAGACATACAAATTTATAAATCATCGGCTAAACTAAAAATTTCATTTTATCAAGAACATTCAAAAAAGCTTATAAATGAAAAGTAAAAAAAGTGATGCCCTCCGTCTAGCTCTTGACTTCTCAAGCAGTGGTTTTTCCCTGCCTCACGCCACCTCAGAAAATGACGATTGTTCCGCAGCGGTAGACGAAGAGGAAGCACCGGCGGATGGCTTTCCCCGCTCCCTCCGCTGCATCCTCGACTTCGCAGAGCTCCGGCTCGGTGAGTCATCTCGGGCAGCTTTCGCGCGTACGTGCGGACGCGCTCGTTGATGGAGATTTTTCGTCTGCCGGGAAATTGCGCGGTCTCCGTGCTCGTGATTTCTGGGTAGACGAGCGTGCTCCTCATCTCCTTTAGACGCGGCTCTTGCGGTTTTTCTTTTCTCGGCCGGAGAAATCGCCGCGGTGGAATGACGCGCGCACTTGGGGTATTGTGCTGTTTCGAAATTTCGCTTTGCCTACTTTTGTCGTCAATAATTGTATATGCTCAGGATGGAATTTGAATAATAGGGCAAGGTAAGAAGCCGCAGGTGGGAAGTATATAATACTGTTGATTTTTAGAGAGACCTTAATATCAGTGATTAGTATTACTGTCAATATATTTATTATAAATACTGATGTTCTTCTTAAATTTGAATTTGATAATTCAATAGCTCAACATCAAGAAGCGCGGGAGAGTTTCGAAGGCAAATATGTAACTGAATGTCGATTCAGTGCCTTATACTATGTATTGATATTCAGGTTTCAGAAATATACATATATGTGTTAAATAAATTCGACTAATTAAAAACTAGTCAAAATTCGCTTGGCTCGGGCGACAAACTCACACTCCGGCAAGAATCATCTCTACTAGTATCAAAATGTACTAGTATGCAACTGCTATCTAGATTTTTATTTTCACATTTGTTAATGTACACAAAATATCTTTATTTTTGCACTGTTCATAGCGTGTACATAGATTATTGCGTCTAAAAAACTTTAAATACTTGACAATTCTCATCGGATTTCAATACTTTTATATTAAATGAGTTTTAAGGATGTTACTACTCGTAAATCCGGCGGAAAAGTAGGGGCGACCCATTTTCGCCGTAGTAAGGAGCGTATAGGAGCGCATGCACTTTTGGAAATTCTTCATCCTCCGACTGTACACTTACGCATTCGTACCTCGTGTCATCTGTCATGTATTGACAAATACATGCTCACCTGAGAAAAACTGAACTGTGGCAACACTGTACTTGTACTTGCGCATGCGCAGCTTTTACTTTGAGTAAGTTTTCAATCCATACTAAATCAATGAATGTTTTACCAATATCTAATGTATGTATTTTTTATAGGTACTATACTCTGGAGCAGGTCATACTGCACTGAGCAAAATACTTGCTTGTGCAAATATGCCAAATGTTTAAGGAAAGCTGTATAAGCGTTATGAAGAATTAGTTGGGTCAGCAATCGAACAGGTTGCACAGGAAAGTTGCAAAAAAGCAGCACTAGAAGAGCGTCAACTAATTATAGAAAATATTAAGAAAATAAGCGATCTTTTGTAAGTCTGTTCTGTTACGACGTGCGCAAAACTCGATTTCGCGCATGCTTGACTAAAAATACATGCACTATATCAAGCTTTTTACAAGTCGTATAAAAAGTAGTGTTCGAACTTGTATCGAAAACTACTAATTTCATCGGCTGACATATTTGGACAATTGTAACTGCTTTATTTTATATAAGTTACATACAGTTATAAGTTGCGTACATACATTGCAGTATAGAAGTTACATACAGTATTTATTTTAGTATTCATTTCATTATGAAGGTTTATTATTCTACAATTAATAATTTTTTGAAACCTTCTCAATGAAATAATGTACAACGCAAATGATTTTTATTTAAATTTATTGGCTGTATTTAAAAAAAATGAATTTGATTTAAAATGAATAAAAATTGATGAAAAATTGATTATTGCAGACCTGAATATGTGTTTAACGACATTTATCCAAATTTAGAAGTTCTTGGATCCTCTCAAAAAGAAGCTTCTCTATTTGATAAACAGTTAGGCCAAATAATCAATGTCATAATTTCGTATGACATGGAATGGTCAAAGAGGGGAACTGGTCGAAGCTACGATAGTTTTAACGGCTACGGAACGATGATTGGCTTTTTGTCAGGAAAAATTCTCGGCTATTGCACTCGAAACCGCAAATGCAATAAATGCGATACTGGTCTTCAAATTTCAATCAAGATTAAAATAATAAGTAAATCAGGTAACAAAATATTGACGGATTCATGTATTACACATTCTTCAAAGTTCATCCCGAAACCGGGCGAGTAAGCCCGCCTCCCAATAATTTGTTGAACATCAGCAGTACCCCACAAAACAAGAGGCAAAAAGCCCCTTGTCTCGTCGCGCCGGTAGCATCACTTTGACTTTCAAATCCTCTCCGTCTCTCTCTCTCTTTCTTCCCGCGCGATCCGCGATTACAAATGCGGCCGGCGGGCGCAGGCGGCTAAAGGCGAGCATCGTGTACTTACGTGGGTGCAGCGCGCGCAAAATCCCTCGCTCGTTATACCCCGAAGAATCGCCTTCATTATCCGAGAAAGCGCGCGAGTAAATCACGCTAAAGGCAGGGGGGGGGGGGCGGAGGTGGTGCGCGTGCGTACGCGGGGGCCACCGGGTGGTCCTTAAGATCTCTCCGGCATTGCTGAGCGATACGTAACGATGGCGACCCCGGTAAAGAGGCTCCGTCGGGACGTGATGTTATAAGGGATTACTTCGTTTGAATGTGCGATGCGCGTCGGTAACTTTTTATGAAATAAAATATTCGAATCTCCATGGAGGCAAAGGGCAAATTCTTCCTTGTTCTTTTTTTGATTGAGTTTTAGCAGTATTTGGTATAGTATTGGGGATTTTTCTATCGTAAATTTGAAACACAATTTATTTATTTTATTTAGATGATCTAAATTTAATATTTAAATTTTTAACTAGTAGCACATAATGTGCTATTTCATTTCTATATTTATATAAGGCTTCACAATGATTTTGAGATGTGAACGAATTTATTACTAAAGTAATTTATTCCTGTAATTTAATACTTACTACATCCCACTTATCTTTTCTAAGCTCGCTAAAACAAAAAATATTCTCCTGAAAATAAGCAGCCAATATACTTCATCTGCAGACAAAACCGCGGTAGACAATAAAAAACAGCGCCTAAAATCCAAAGGGACAATCCGCGTCGCTAATTTATTGCGACATGCGCTTTCACTCCCTTGTTGCGAGGTTGTAACTCTTGTACACGGCAAAGTACAAAGGCGTGAGATAGTCCACCGAACAGGTACAATGCCAAGATGACTTTGGGACTCCTCCCCGGGGGGCTTCTTCCCATGCGTAAATCTCCGTACGCCTTTATGGCTGTGCGGTGCCATAAGTTGTCTAATGAACAATTATTAGTTGGTCATTATTTGATTACAACATTTTGTTTAACTAACTTTTTCATTATCTATAACTTTTCGTTTATTAAAGTACTGAAAAAATGAAACTTTGAAACAGAAGCTTTTCCGCAAAAAAGTAGCGCTAGTCTAATCCATTGTAGAAAAAGTAAAGCTTTTGTTTTTATCTTTTTATCTTTTTTTATCTTTCTCCATTTAGGATTACACGTTAGTGTCATAAATAAGTTTGGTTTATATGTATTTCCGAATTAAAATCGAGTATGTTTATTCTATATACTTATAATACATACGTTTCTAATCTTATTGTTAGAAATTTAGTTTGTAATGATAACTTAGTGGGTTTAAATGAGAATTAAAAACTAAACAACTACAGAATACATTAAGAGACTATCGATTCGACGTATTTTTATTAAAATTATTTACAATAAAAGATTTACAAAAATTATTACCATTTTATAATAATATTATAATTTTCAGTTATTCTGCGCGTACTAATACACATGTAGTTATTCTTATACATATACTGCAGAAATAGTATAAAAAATACTACTATTCTGGTATAATTTATAAAAACAATTTTTTTAAGCACCGGTAAAAGAATGTACAATAAAAAAATATCTATATACAATACATAACACAATTCATTTTTAAGATTTAAGTACATAAAACTTTTAATTCATTTTCTTGATAATATATTTACTTTCGAAATTCATACTTTTACTTTCAAGAATTGCAACGTAAATTTCTTTTTAAATTTCTTTTCTTTTTCCGAAATAATTTAGTATCTTCATTATTCACTATTTTAGATTTTTTACACCCTCCTTGTATCGAGACATAACAGCAAGTTGGTCATCCGGTACATCCTTTATTTGATGTTTAATTTCATCAAGAAAAAACTTCTAACTTATTTTGAAAATTTCACTGCGACAACTAAATTCTTAATTTTCGTTTCTGTTGTGGACAAAACTTTTGTCTCGGAGGTTCAGATTTTCATTGATAGATCTTATCAAATATTGCTTTTAAAATGCCTTTTTCTCTTACGCGCAATATGTGTAGTGAGTACGTGCCTTAAAACATTACTTTTCAAACCAAAACTGTTAGTGTAATAGTTACATTATACAAATCTTAATCTTTCGCGGAGCTTAACAGAGAGATTTAACATTCTTTTTATACACATTGAACTTTTCTTTTTCACACATATTATTCTTGCTTTTCAGTAAATATCTTTTCGTCACGAACGGCGAAGTCAAATTTTATTTTCTTTTGCCCCCGAGCAATTATGTTTATAATACTCAAATCGAAAGCTCTTACCGCAAACGTCGCAGTCAATTCATTCCTTTGTGGTCAGCTTGCTTGTGAGAGATCATACGGTATCTTCTCGTATAGCCCTTGCCGCAGACATCACAGTAAAATCTTTTTCCACCGTGCGACTTTCGCTTGTGAGTGTACATATTATTTCTTTGACGAAAGCTCTGGCCGCAGATGTCGCAGTCAAATGTCTTTCCTTCGTGGGCAGATCGCTTGTGATCGACCAGATTATGTTTTCTTGTAAAGCTCTTGTCGCAGATGTCGCAAGCAAATGTCTTTCCTTCGTGGACAGCTCGCTTGTGATCGACCATATTATGTCTTCTTGTAAAGCTCTTGTCGCAGATGTCGCAAGCATATTTTTTATTCTTTTGCGCTTGCCGACTGTGATTGGCCATTTTATTTTGTAGACAAGCTCTTGTCGCAGATGTCGCAGTCAAATTCAAGCTAAATGTACGGTTTCTCAGTCTTTGCGTGTGATTACTGTCGATTTTCTTCAAAAATTGTTGATCGCAAGCTGACTGTTTAGGGTAAGTGATTTCAATCAAGATTGAAGCCTGTAAATGTAATGCAGTTTTTATCGTCAGCCCGATTGCGCTATTCTAGATTATTAAATAGAATTTTAAATACTCACTGAAAATTTATTGTTAATGGAAAAATATTGTAGGTTCAAATGAATTTCGGATAAAAAATTTTTAAAACAATTATTAAACCAGTCAGTTAATCACGTCAAAACTTGTTCGTATACTGTCTATAATATAACTTTTATTTCGAAGTAGGATGTAATAATCTTAAGCGTTGAGTATACTGGGTCTCCATAAACAATCAAAATATTTTGTTTACTAACATTATAGCTAGGGTTGAAAGACACTGCCTCAAATTTCATTATTTTAATGTAGGTACAATTACTATTTGTAGACAAGTAGAAGTCTGATTCTATAATAAAAAGTCTGATTCTTACTTTGTCGTATATTAATTTGTGTGCATATATAAATAATATTTATAATTTTATTTGAAAAAATATTAGGTATTTCTTGAGCCAAATTTAGGATTTTTGCTTTAAACTAGTTTAAATCAATAAACAAATAAATAAATAAACCTGTTTCAATATTTGTCCATTTAATTGAAATTTCCTTTTTATTTATCCAGAGTCTGTTGAAAATTTCTATCAGGGAAAAGAATAGTTGTTAAAATTTCTCAAAAATTTTAAAAAGATTCTGTATAATCTGGATAAATTAATCAACATAATTTTTTTTTTAATTTTTGAAAATTAAGTTTACAAGAATCTTGAAAAATTATATCGATTTATAGAAGTAAAGATCTTTTCTGTTGAAAACAACAAAAGTTTTTTCACATTTTTTCCAGTGACCAAAAATTTTGATTATGCTGTACGATTATCAAGTGAATCTTTATTTGTTTTCTGTGCTTCTTATTCATGAAACCAATAATCAATAACTTTTATTAGTAGTCACATTTAAGTATCTTTCAAATCCATGGACTCTCTTTTTTAGCGGATGTTCAATATAATATAGTACTACAAAGTGTAATAAAATCAAATAAAAATTGAAAAGACTAATAAAACAAGGACGATGTTCCGTTTTTAAATTTCTCTTCTTAAAAAAGTGATGAGCGCCCGTATTGAAGCACCTACAAGATTTTTTTTGTATAGAGAATTTTAAACCTATTTCAATGTTTACATTTCTTTACTATTTTTACATTAGTAAATTGTATTAAGAATAATCCAGTGGCACGGGAGTGCCGCGGAGGCGAGTTTGAGAAGTAGACGACGCGACACCCGTACCACTATTTAATTTGATGCTCACATTTTTCATTATCAAAAAAAGCTATTCAAGTCGTAATAAACGAGAGCATAATTCGAAAATGCTCAAAATCACGTTTTATTCTTCTCCTTCTACTTCTTCTCCAGTCCGAAGTTTTAGTACTCTGAAGTTTGTCACACAGCTATAATTGAGAATTGCTTCCTCACAGCTTTCTATGCTGCACGCATCTCGTGAAGTCAGCTACACCTGCTGATATTTATAATATATCGTACTTTGCTCGCGCGCATTTGAATCAAAGACACCGATATTTAAATATTTATTTATTAAAATATCGTGATTTATTAAAAATGCATATTTCTTTGCAATTAATACGCGATCACTTTATTTAAAAGAATAACTTCGTTAAACATTGTAGCATTCCAAAATGAATTTTATCTCTTAAAGAGCATCGAAAAATTCTTTTTTTTTCCATAAGACAATTTTATTGAATCACCTCGTAAACGATGTCTTGTCGCCCTGAAGGTGTTCCTGGACACCTAGACGTCACCCACAAGAACCTAGACATCGTCTGTAGGAATAACTTTTGATTTGCTGCGCATCGACCTTATTGTTAAAGAAAGTTTAGTATACCAAATTAAGTTTGTAAAATTTTAATTTTTCAAAATGCTACTTCCGATTTCATTTAGTGGTTTATGTTTTTACATTTTTTGTATGTTGTTTATAATGTAGGTACACAATGACTAATTTCTTTGCTTATGTCAACAAATGTACCTTTTTCTTGAGTATTTCATTTTATTTCTCTAATGATTAAAGCAAATGCATCATCTAAAACTACAGATTGTACATAAGATACTATATCACTACTAAATATTATTACATTTTACTTTATGCGGCCAGTCACATACTTGTAGTACGGGATTAAAACGAAGGCGCCAGGGGCATTTTTGTAATATTTTCCGTCCATTGTCACAAGTATAAAACCAAGAACA
>UCOM01002704.1:0-23605 GCA_900474385.1 Ormyrus pomaceus | reverse complement strand
CCCCCCACCCCTCCGTTCGTGAGGTTTATTAACCACGAGCTTATCGGCCGAAATTGGCTCGATGTTTATTACGCGCCGAGTAATGGCGCGACGGGAAATTGTTTAATGTTTTGCGAAATGGGATGCCGATGCTGATTCTTCACTTATTCATTCTGGGTGCAAATGAGATCGCGCTGAGATGTGGTCTGCATTGGAATGGCATTAATTTGTGGCGCCGTTTGTATTTTAGAGGAGAAGCAGTTTCTTGTTTTTTTATTTGAATGTTATTTAAGGTTCAAAAATTTCTGTGGAAAAGATTCTGTTAAATATTCATTGTAGGTTGAGATCCTCAAGAAAGTGTATTTGATAAACTTTACGAGGAATGGGAAACAATTTGTTTAAGGTATTTTTATCGCGGGATTTCAAAATGACTGGGCAGATTTAGTTGATCCACCTACGTTTGCTGAATACAAGAATGTGAAATTTAAAACAAAATTCTTTCAAAAGTAAAAGGATATATTTGCGTGAAAATTGCCTTCTCTTTGCCTTCTTTTTCAAATCCCTATCTATTTATTTAAAAATGCTTTTGAAAACGATAATTTAAATTGACTATAAACAATTTCATTTGGTTTTTCTGCGTGTTCTCGTGTTTTTATTTACTGATAAAATAAAATAAAAATTTCAAAAAAACTGTAGAAAGTTTTTTTTTATTTCAACGCAACGTTGTTATAATAACCTCAATTCCAAAGTTTAAAATTTTATTTTTCACGGCTCAATATCCTACAATTATTTTAATATTTTGTATTATTAAAATATTAGCATGACCTAAAAACTCAACAATTTCTCTGAAACGTCCTCCCAGCAATATTCAAAGCGCAAATTCCTCGGCTCCCGAGATTATTCCATCGCGGCAGCGCCATTGTACTCTTAGCATCCGGCTTTCATAATCAGGCAAACAAATCCCCGCGATCCCAAAATTATCTCCTCCCGGGCATACTTTGCGCCCGGCAATAAAAGCGGCAAGGCCTCGCGGCATATTTATAATAACAGTCACGACCAGATGCAGATGGCTCCCTGGAAAGCCTTGGCAGTTAATTGGCGGCGGGCGGTTCCTGTTCATCGAGCCTGTCCCCACCCAATGTCGCGTGAAAGGGTATTCGGCATTGCTCATTCAGAGAGCAGAATCTCTGATATCCGCCTACGGGCAATTAAGCCACCTTCAAGACCTTCGGACGCTCCAATCAAGCGTCTCGGGAATAACGTGCCTTTGCGCCGCGCTTCTTCTCGGAATTCAGCGCGCAGCTCTCCGTCGCGAGATAAGAGCCTTTCGATTTAAAAGCTACAAGACAATCGGAGAAGAGGAACGGAGAGCGCCGAGAGAAAGATACAATCGATCCGTCCCGGCGTCGGAAGGCCAGAATTGGCGATCCGCTTTCTGTTTATCCCGTTGTTTACGGCTCGCGGCTCTGTAAATACTAATAACTCGGCGCGAAACGCGAGCGGTCGCGCGGGAGGGAAGCGCCCGCGGCGCGAGTCACATGCACGTGCGAGGATTATTGATCGATTCGATTACAGTGGCAGCGGCATAAAGAGGCCTCGCTCGAGCTGCCTGATATAAACGTCGAAGCTGCCAAGAGAGAGAGAGAGAGGCCTGCGGCGGGTATTTCAGAGGCGAGAAGGAGTTGACTGATAAAATAAATGTAACGAAAGGGATGCTTCAGGCACTTGGCGCGGTTTATTTGTAAGTGGATCGAGTGAGGAGTGTTGGGGGATCACATGTAAATTTTGAGAATTTGCAGTTTATGTGGTTCCGAGGAAAATGAATGATGATTTTGGTTATGCCCTGGTAGCAAGTTTCCGATAATATAGCTAGAATTTAGCTACATTTGGACATTTTAACTATATTCTAGCGAAACTTGCTACCAGAGTGGGAAGGTGGAGAAATCAGTTTACTTAGTTTAATATTGGAGGACATTCACACTCACAATGTAAATTATGAACAAATACTATTAATTCAAGCAAATATTAGTTTATTTCAGCCGAAAAAAAAATGAAATTTCCTAATACAATCATTTTAAAAAATCATATGACTTTTATTTACTAAACATAATTGTTTTACACACAAAATATTCTGTCAAGTATCGCCGATTTTACAGTTAACGGAATAAATTATTTTTGCATGGAATACAATATAGTTGCGACAATAATATACCGGGCAAAGGGTTCAGAGTAACTCTCGCATTTTTCACCCCAAGCTTTTAATTCCCCAATCGACGAACTGAAAAACGAAACAGTATTTCTATTTTCGATTCGGCAAATAAATCTACTTGCAAACCCGGTAAACGTGCCTTTGAAATATTGCGTATTTAATCCGAGAGCGCAGAAAATGAAAATATATATTTTTCATGTCACGCCGTGCACATTAATTATTTTTTTTGCGACGTCTGTGTGTTCCAGGGCTCACCAACATGTCCGGAGCGAATCTACGTGCTGCTGACACGAGCCCCACGCGTCAACCAAGGTACCGTAGCTACAAATTGTACAGCTATGCGGAATAAATTAACTCCGCTAAATTGCAAAGCTTCATTTTCAATAAACATTCCTCGCCGAACGAGATGGAGGGTCTGATCGAGAAATACGTGTGCTTTGTTCGTGGACTTGTTGATTTTTGTTTGAAATTTCGTTAATTAGGCGCTTATGAATTTTTTATTTTCGTGAGTAGGAAATGTAAAGTTCTTGTAAAGTTTCTGATAGGCTCCATCAAAATTTTTAAAGCCACACAATTACGCTTTTTTTAAACTAGGAATTAGAACTTGAAAAGTAGTACAAATCAAGTTTAGTCAGGCATATATTTAGCTACGTAAGTAAACGTAAGTCTTCAATAATATTTCGTCTTTCTGTTGGAATTATAAAAGTCCATATTATCACTTTATTTTTAATTGCACATTATAAACAAACAGTTCTATCATCACTTTCTAATTGTTCCAAGAATTTGACCTAATACCCATTTTAAGCTCATTAAAATCTATGGCCCTTGAATACAAAAGCTTCCGAATTGCTTCGATACTTAGAATACTTTGTTCCAACTACAACACTTCAGATAATCTATCTGTGTGGACAATCGACGAAGATCTTAAGGGGAAATCGAACAAGTGGCAACGATGCTCGAAGAACCTGAGTTTCGAATTGCGGAAGTTTCGGGAACTACCCCTTAAACTTATTCAAAATAATAGTGACTAGAATAGAGAAGCGTGACAAGCTCTTGTTGCATTGTTAAATAATTTACGAGCTTAATCATTTTCACGATTAGTCAGTTAATCCTTAGTTTTCTTAATGACAAAGCTGAATAGATTGATTTCCTTATGTTTTAGTTCTATATTTTTCGAATTTTTATTAAATGTGAACTTCGTTTGAAAATTTAAAAAAAATATTAAAACTTTATATTCAACTTTAATAATTTACAGGATAAATTAAAAAATATATTGTGCTCTGCAGATTTCATAAACATACAAAATAAATATACAAAAATTTTCATTTATTTTACTGTCAGTTGAACAGTCGATCATTCAATCTTCAGAAGCAAATCTACTTCTTTCGTTTTTTCACTCTTTGCGTGTACCGTCATTACAGTCTAATAAATAAAAGTATAAAATTAGAAAGATCTCTAAGCCAAATAAAATGCCCTTCCCATCGAATAAAGTAATAAAAAAGTATCAACGCCACCGTCGATACCGGGTGAAAATTTCATCCACTCCTTTGTCGAAGCAACAAAAAAACCCTGCTAAGCTCGGCTGAATAGACGGCGAAACTTTTCAGGTCCCTGGGTGTAAACCTCGCGGAAATTCCCGCAAATCGTTAGAAAGGTAGTAGGGTAAGATACAGGACAAATATCGGCTCCCAAAGCCCAAGGAAAAAGGCACACGAAATAAATCGCTCGCCTCCAGGAATTCGCTAAAACGATCTTAACCGAGGACCCTCCTTTTTTTCATCCTTGCCAAGGCATGAAAGCACTGGCCCATGATATTGCTAAGCCGGCCAATCGATATAGGCGCGAGACGGAATTCCGTGGCACTTTTCAACCTTTCGCGGAAAATCACGTACACACATACGCGCGGCCGGGGTATTTTGTAAGGCTTTGCGAGTGAAAAACGAGCGAGGATTCTTCTTCTTTGCAGGCAGAATAGAACGTACAGCGTGGGGCTGCCCGCCAGGAGTTCCCTGTTCCCGGACTCGCTGCTTCCTGGCGGCAACGTCATTCCGCCACCATTACCCAGACGACATTCTGCGACGGTGAGTTGGAGTAAACGACGATAATTAATCAAATCTCGTTGGTTGGCTCAAGGAGATCTGGAGATTTTTCGTATTTAAATACGAGTTTTCGATTGGAGTTAAATTTCTGCAAGGATTAATTAATAGGTTATCCAATGCGTTTAATGAAAGAATATTTTTATGGACTTGAATTTCGATGAAAAAGCTCGCTTCAATTGAAAGCATGTTTATTTAGCAAAAATTGAATGAAATATCATGTTTTAATTAGAGAATCTATAAATATATTTGATGGAGGTTCCAAGAAAAGTTCGATGTATAAGAAGATGCTATTAAATTGGAAAATTTCATGAAAAGTAGCTTTTCGTGAAATTCTTTTTATGTATTGCGTAAACCATCACACTCAATCACAATTTATATTTAAAAGTAATTAGTCGTTACTGTACCTTTTTAATGAAAATATCTTCAAAGAAATATAAACACTTTTTAGCAATTCAATTACTAACAATTCATAAGCTTTATACCAAATTTTTGACGTAAAAGAAGAAAAAATGAAATAAACAATTGTGATATACACTCTGCAGACAATATTTAATCGACGTGCTATCGGTAAAATAGCTTAAATGATTGTAATAATAAAGTCTTGGACATAACACACATTCTAGAATCAATATTGGTTTAACAGATTTTATCGTTTTCGTGCGAAAGGGTATAAAAATGTTTTTAAAGCTCTCCTTCTCTAAATTCGACATTTTTTCCCAAAGAATAACGTACTAAAAAACTAAATTACACTTTTTCATCCCGGAACTGCGTGTTTCCTCTTGAAACTTTTCTCACACAATTTACGGATCGCGGAAGTTTATAATCAGTGATTTAATTAAAAGTAAGAATGTCATAAACTGACTTAAAATTCAATTTCGCTGTATGTTAAAACGCAGAAAGTCAATTATACGGCATATTACGTTCTAAATCGTAACGATAATCCAAAGCTGCTGATATAGCAAATCTTTCCTTCTGCTTCAATCTCCTTACTCGGCGTAATAAACTTCGTAAACTTTCGTAAATTGAATCTGCCCATTGAGAATATAATATAATAAGTTGGACAAACAAGAGCATAAACATTCTGCGAACGACATTACACGAAATGATTTATTTACAGATTCCATAACATACACAAACACTACTGGAACAATATCGCACGTCAACATCTGTATACACATCATCACATCACAGCAATAATTATTTTGATGCGCACGAAGGGACTTTGGCGTTGTACATAAAATCATAAATATCGGACGAACATTTACTAGCAATAAATATGGATCGAAACGTTACACGTTCAGGTAGTTAAGGATTACGCAATTGTAGCCAAATTGAAATTTTGTCAAACATTATTATTTCGCTTTATTGCTTCTTGTAATAAACATTGATTTTCAATACTAATGCTTGAACAGGTATATAGTTTGTATTTACGTAGTTGCTTCGTTGTTAAAAGATCAATCAAAGTCACTGCAAATTAAACCTGTACAGTAATTCCGTTTTATATGTCTTTAAATATTTGTTTCGCTTGATTTTCAATTATAACTGAAATCACTTTAAGAAGTAAAATTCTTTTCGCGCACAATTGAAACAAGTAAAAACAAGTTTAATTAAGCGCAGCACCGCCACTCTAAGCTCGCGCATCAAAACGCCAAAAACTCCATATTCATATCGAGCGCAATAAACAACAGCGAGAGCGGCGCACTTCACAGCCGAGCCACTCAAGAACACAATACCAGCTATTCGCCCAAAGTGCATGAAACATTTTCGTTGCAATCGCGCAGCATTAGTCGCAGCTGCCTCGAATTACCTCTCTCTCTCCACACTCATACACACACCGCTCCCTTCTCCCATTTTGTCGGCCAACCCCTAATCCGGTGGATCGATGCCCACAGCCGGCGGACGTAAGGCCACCGATCCCGAAGCGCAGCAGGCACGAGCGGCCCATCCCCATCGCGGCCGCGGCACCGCAACAGCAGTCGAGGAAGGAGCAGCAGCAGCCGGCCGGCAGGCCCTGGCCGGACGCGCCCACCGCCACCTTCCCGGTCGACTTCTCCGGCAGCGATCAGGCCTTCGCGCTCGATCAGGCATCGAGGGACCTCGGCAAGAGGCTCCAGAAGATCAACGGGAGCAAGGCCGCGCAGCAGGCCACCTCGCCCGGAAGAGCCAGGCAGCAGCATTCCCTACGAGCTAATAGGTGAGATTGTCGAGGCTGTCCGGGCAGGCGTGACGAGGCGATAAGGAGGCGATGTTCCCGGGGGGACTCGGGAATCTGCAGCGGGTTCCCGTCGAATTTTCACTCGGGATTATTAAATTAGAGAGAAAATTGCTCGGGCACGACGAAGTTTCGAGGAGTTCAGGGAATTGGGTCTCCTTTTGAAGACGAACTATTTTAATAATTTTCTCGGGCATGCTGGTAAGAAGCTGGGATATTATTATTTTTTTCTCGTCGAGGGCAAAAGTTGTCTGATGCTTGATAATTAATCAGTTTAGTTGAGAAAGTCCGCGAAACGTTATAATTCGATTTAGAAAAATAAGACTATTTCATTTAGATGGTTATTCGAGATTATTTTTAGGCGCAAGCAAAAGGAAGTGAGGAGCAAAGTCGTAGGCAAATAAGCGATAGTATAATCCTTTTATAATTGGATGGAGAGCAAGAAAATAAGAGTTGAATAATGTCGAGGTCGGAACGGAAGATGAATGATAGGGGCTGTTAGTCAAAATGAAAAGTCACGTTGAAGGGATTGTATAATCGTGTTTTTAAAGATATACTGCAGGAAGAGTATTCTGTCGGAAAGTTGCCGAGGTAAATTGTAATCGTCTTATATCTTTCCGTGCCCCTAATATACGCTATTCAATTGCGCTTTCAAACTTTAAAAGATACTCAAATATGATAAAAGTCAATGGATGCACTTTTAAAGATGAACTTTCAAAGAAATTCTCATTTAACTCGGTTAAAGCTCAGTAATAAGAATTGAAACATTGATTAAAAATTCTGTTAATGAAATAGGAAATTCAACAATGTTTATTGATTAATAAAGGTAATTAAAGAAGTTTTGAATCTTGTAATTTTTAGTACTGCGAGAGTCTAACTTTTCTTCTTTGAATTATAAAAACCATTTCTGGAATTTAACTTAAAATTTCCCACAGCTCAAAAATAGGTCAAAGAAAGATGTTCAAATGAATTCTTGCTCTCAGGAAACGCAGTAATTCTGTGGTTTTTATACAGGTTTTTAACAGGGTTTATTTAAAAAAAAAATTACTTAAAAATATTATAAAGGTTGAAATTATAATAAATTATATAAAAATACTTTTATAAAAATATGTTTGAAATAACTATTTTTTTTTTATTTTACACAATTTTACAAAGGGGATATTAAAAGCATTTCCACATTTTTTTTTTGAAACTTAAAATTAGCAAAAACGCAAAGTAACTTGAACTCATTTTTAACGAGTACATTTTTCACAATCGTCTTTGCCTACAAATAACCAAAACAAATGCTTAAAAAAAATCAGACTTCCCGAATAGCAGTAGAGCGAACCTCCTGAAAATCATCCCTGCGTCTTCCACCGAAAAGCAGGTCACCAAGGCGCAATGAGAGAGGCCAGCGCTCGCCGACGAACAGGCGGCACCAGCTGCAGCACCAGCCGCAGCCGCGCTCCGCCGACGAGGACGACGAGGACGAGGACGACATGCGCCTCGGGCCGGCGGCGAGCAGCAACAACAGCCGGTTCGCCGAGATGCAGGCCGCCTCCAGGAACCTCGAGAAGCGGCTGCCGGAGCTCGAGCGCCGCTTCCAGGAGGACGGCGCCGGCAGGCAAGAGGTTCGTTATGTTGCGACGTTTTATCGAATTAGTGCGCCGCGATTTAAGCCGATTGCGAGGTACGAATGCTTTTAAAAAGTTTGAAAGCTGATATTGCGAATCGGAACGAGGTAGTGCTTTTTTAATGAGTCTTTTTTGTTTATCGAGCTTAAACTTTTTTGCGAAAGGAGTACTGCGTTAAGACTTATTGATTGAAATGTGGTACAGACAAGGAGATTGTAGGAAAGCATTATTTTCTTTTAAAAATCGTATGCGTTTTAGAGTAGAGCATCGTGTTTTGGTTGAAAAAATTCAAATTTTATTTAAGTAAAAACTTCATGAATATAGAAATCGGCATTAAAAACCTAATATTTCACTAATGTAGTTGATCTATTTTATTACCATTAATATAAATTTTCCAAAAGTAATACAACATCCCCTAATTTTCAACACCACCTTACAAACCTTGAAAAAAAAACCCTTTTCTTTAAACAAAAAAAATACAGAGCGGTTCGCGACGCGAGAGGAGTGCAGAGAAGCTGGAGAAACTGCCGAAGGCGACGCAGACGAACCTGCCTCCGCCGCTGAGCTCCATCTGCGCGAGTCCGGTGCCGAAGCCGATGAACGCCAGGCAGGACAGCAACGTCTCCTCCGACAGCTTCAGCCAGACCAGCTCGCCCAGCTACACCAGCAAGACCATGGAGGCGCCTCTGCTGCCGCACAAACACGCCAACGGGAAAGTGCCAGGCAAGTTTGATTTCTCGAACGAGAGCTTTGTCTGTAGGGTAGAAGTGGACGATTGTCGGCGAAAAGACTGTAAACTAATTTGTTGCAAAGCGTCGAGGATCAATTTTGAAATAAACTTTTTTGCCGCGGTGAAGTTTCTACTTATTACCGCGAGTTTCTACAATTTAGGAGTTGAAAAGGATAGTTTTATCTTTAAGGAGCGAGGACGGAACTGTATCCGCCTGTCCAAACTTGGACACTACTACTAGTTTATTCTTTTTTACGATTTGAAAGAGCTTCGAGGATGTTTTATTTGCCTTTGTTATATGTCTTTCTGCTTCCAGTGGTTTTAAGGGTTGAAAGTAATTTGCTTTAAATATCAAGTATATATATAAAGACTGTACTTTAAACTATGGAAACTTTGTAATTTATGGATGGTAACTACAGTTATCGGAATACGTAAATTGTTTGTCGAACACCGGATTATAGTACCAACCAAAGTTGGCCAAATTAGACTTTGTTGAGAAAGAATACTCTCTAGATTTATTTAAGCTTTTTAAAAGAGCAAGAAATTAGCAAAAAGAAAATAACGAACTAAAAGCTCTATAAAGACGTCGATGCTTTTTAATATTTTAAAATCTGTCTCTGTACCTCCTCGATCGAGGCTAAACGTCAGAGATTGTTCTGCCTTTAGAAAAATCATACAAAGCGTCAAAAGTCCCGAAGCACGAGCCGAGCAAACATCCCTCGAAGCTCAAAGAGCTGGAAAGTTTCGTGACCGGCCGAGCCCTGGCGCCGGAGCCTGAAAATCCGCCGGGAAGCCCGATCACCAAGTCCATGAGCACGCCGGCGAGTCTGCAGACAATCGTGAGGTTCCAGAACGGCAGCAACATGTCGCTACATCATCGCGTAAGTACATTTGCCCGAGAGAGAGAGAGAGAGAGAGGGAACTTGCCGAAGCCCCGCCGCCGTATAATTGGAGCGAAGCTCGCGTAATTGCGAGAGCGGAAGCCCTCCGCGAAAGCGTGTTTGATCAAAGCTGTCGAAAGCGCGCGCGGACGTCAATCGCTCGTCGATTTTCCTGCCATTAGACTCTCCGCCGGATGCCCGGCAGAGAGCTTTTGCCAGCGGCGGCGGCGGCGGCGGCGGCGGCTGCAGCGGAGGAAAGAGGCTTAGCGAAAGTTTCGTTGTAATTGTCGCCGGGGCTTAAAAGGCCGCCGGAGCGGAGAGGATTTTAGGCGTTATTGATTTTACACGCGCGACGAATTTTCCGGCTGCCGGAGGAATTTGTTGCCGAAACTTGCGAGGGATTGTGAATTTTGGCCTTTAGAACGCTTTTTGAGTTAAATTATAGATATAAAAATATTCAGATTTTACGGTTTATGGAAGGAAGCAATAAACGATATTTTGGATAAAGAGAGAATAAGTTAACATCTTTTTAAGATTTGCGAATTGCGCTATTTTTTATGAGTGAATAAAGTAGATTTTAGATTACTCGATAATGGTAGGCGCCATAAAAGTGGCTTTCAGCCGTGCGACCGTAAATCCCATTGGCGAATTTGCGAAATTGGCCGTGAGGTAGAGTATCGTGAATTTTCCTGTCTCCGTTACCGCCCGAGCGGAAACGACCTTCTCTACTCGGCTGACGAATTTCCCGTGCCTAATCTGCACATTCTTGGGCTTATTTATTTAAACGATGCCATTGACGATACGATATTGATATTTTAGCATGTGATTCCGGAATTAACTTGCTCTTTTCGCTCGAAAACTTTTGAAAATGTTATTGTCAAAATTATACAGTTTGTTAATCATTTCTTTTATTATTTTTGAAAGTAATTCTTTTTAATAACAATTTTTAACAAATTCAATATATCTTACCAGAATCTTCCCAAGTTCATTGCAGTCACCTAAACTATCATGCACATTTCACTTGATTTAAACGAGGCCTCCCCTGAGCGCCCCCGATCAAACCAAACGCACAAATAGCACATTTGCCATATTAACGATCCTAATTAACATCACGCAGCTAAAAATCTGACTTTCCATCCCGCTTCGAATCGTTCAAAGAGCTTAGCCCCCCTTCAAAAGCAACATTACTCATCAAACGCCGTGAAAGGCCGTATAATCGCATGAGCGCGTAAACAGAATTTCCTGCGTATATATCGTATCGACGCATGTCATCAGAGAAAATCGGCTTAGGAGCGCAGAAGCCGGCAGTAATTGAACGGGAAATGATTCGAACGCCCCGTGACTAAAGGATCCACCGAATCTTCGCCTTTCCAGATAATCAGGGACATGCGGAGGCCGAGCAGCCACTACGTGACCAGGGGGAGGCTGCGCTTTCGGTTCGCCCAGATTTTGGTCAACGCAGTCGCGCTTCTCGTCATTGCCGGCGGCTTGGCTGCGTACTTCAAATGTAAGATTGATTGTTTCTCTAATGCTTCTAATTTCTTTTGGAAATTGGTGTTATTGGTTTTTTATTATTATTATTTTTAATGTCTGTGTGATATTTGGAACTGTTTTTTTTTCTTTCGGTTAATAAAGATGAAAATTCGTTTTTCAATGTTTCTAATATATATGAATTTAACGTAATTGGAAAATTTTAATCTTGTGGTAAAAGATTTGAAAACGTAGTTTATTAAGTGAGTGTTATAGTTTATTTAGATATAATTGTTTAAATTAGTGCTTTGATAGTATAGATTAGTAAAGTTAATAATCGAAATTTTGTGTTTTCCAAGGAGATACTTTAATTTAGGAATAGCCCAACGTCAAATAAGTTAGTGCATTAAGCCACATTATATAGATTAATTCTCGTACGGTAAGAGAATCAGCAGCGCCTCCGCTCTTTTGACTTTTCAAGTAAGAGCCATTTCAGGAAAAGAAGATTTTCGCATGAAAGATCACAGCGAAAACTGGTGCTTTGCTTTGAAAGAAACAAGGAGAGCTTCTTTCTAACAACAGACAAAGAATCAACGTGAAAGCTAACTCCCGGCGAGTATGTCCTCCTGACAAAGCGCTCCGAAAAAAAGCAAATAGCGTTTCGGTCGAGGACACAGTGCAAATAATAACAGTCCACCTTTCGGGGGCCCGTAAAAACCTTTTTCTTCAAATTAAATAACAATTAAATTCACTTAACAGAGTCGAGTTATTTAGTTCGCGCACCGAAGCGGAAATAACTGGGTTTCTAATTAAGCGTTTAAGTGGTAGTTTATATAGTATTTGGTTTTTAAGACTTTGTGTTCAATTTGAGCGAAAAATTGAAAATAGTGCAGCTTGTAAGAAAAAGTAAACTTATAGAATTTAAACTCTCTGAATGTTCGCATTAAATATATCACATAATACTTCATACTGGGCCTAATGTACCGTTAAAAAATGCAAATCTCTGGCACTTTTTCCCGGAATTCATATATTACGTTTTAAATGCTTCGTCACAATCCTTGAATAGTTAAGCTCAGAGCGATTAAAATATTTAGGTCGCATGAATAAAGTTGCTGCATGGCGATGCGTTAATACGTATATTCAACTTCAATATTTGAAGAGGAGAAACGTAATTAAAAGTCAACATTTGCTTTTTCGTGATTCTTTTCAAAAGTAATAAATTAATTAGCTTTCATCAAACGATTTTTCTCGGTTCGCCACTAAAAAAAAAACCAAGCAAATAACAGCTCGTTTAGAAAAATAACGAGAAAATCGCCAACGAAAAGCGGGTCGCCTCGCTAAAGCGAATTTCATTAAGTAAAGGAGTGGAGCTGCGCGCGAACGAAACGGAGAGAGTCCAATGAGAATTCGCGTTCCCCCGTGATTCGTTTAATCGGCGAAAATCTCATTTAGGCTCTCGACTAGTCCGGAGCTCTCTCTCCTGGAGCGCGTGGCTAGTCGAAATAATTTACGCTCAAGTGCCAGCCGCGCGCGCTGCTCGCATATATGCGAGCACGTCCGGGGTGCTTGGCGCTGAATTATGAACCACGACGGACATTACGCGGCGGCCGAATGTCGCCCTTGTTTTTACAAGCCGGGCCGCTGCTGCGTGTGATTGTTTGATCATTTCTCTCTCGCGCTTCTTTATCCGGGGGTGGGGAATTACGCCGAGACGGACTCCGCTCTGCGATGAAATGTTACGAGGGGGGTATTGGGAGTCGGGATTTTATGGTTCTGGAAATGTTTGCCTTTGTGCGAGTGCAGTGCGTTTGTCGCACTGCTTTTGGTATTACGCTTACGATTGCTAAATGAAACTACTGTTGAAGGGATGTACATTTATGGTGAAAAAGATTTTAAAGACTGTACAATCGTTCAAAAAGACTAAATATCTTGAAATTCGATTTTGTCATTATTATTATATTTATATTATATTCAAAATCATAAATGTATAAATAAGCATCCACTTAATCGGCATATAATTCTTAAAAAGTGTACTTCTATTTAAAAATAAAAGCGTATTTAAAGAGATTTTAAAAGAAAATAATATACGTAAACGCGACAAAAAGCAATCTGACAGGCAATTAATTGATTACAATTCTTAAACTTCAAAACAGGATACCTTCCTTTTTTTTACATTGATAATGAACTAGTATAATTATTATCTTTAATGTGATTTTAATTCATATAAATAAGCTGTTTCATAATTTCCATTTTTACAATTTAGCTTATCCAGCCCCAGCTATCAAAGTAGTAAACAAAACAGTTTCGACGAGCGTTGGGAGGCCGCTGTTTTCGGAGCCAATTCTATCAATTGAAACCAAAAATCCAGCACCCGGTATCTGCTTACCGATTATTGTCAGCTTTTGCAAGTACCACAAGGTAAATTGTCTCAAATATTTTATGTGAAAAGCTTTATTAACATTTTTAAGAGGAATACTAAAGCAATACTAGAAGTTTTCATATTTTATTTATAATTTAAATCTTACTAATTTATGGCGTATTAAATGTGGTTTAATTAAAGTTTATGGACCCCGCTAATGGACAAAAGAATCTACCGTAAATAGCAAAAAATCTATCAATGAGTGCGTTCGTAAATACTGTACAAATAATTTATATCACTTGTTTTCAATTCAAAAATATAAATATAATATTTATTTCATAAATTTAAGATTCATTTCATTATTTTTAAATGCTCATTTGACCTACCAATATGTAATATCGCTTCCGTCTCCGCTAAATAGTATGGTAAATGTTTAATAAGAAAGCAGTGTGCTGAAAAACTTTCTTTTCTTACAAGAATAATTATTCGCTGATTGGGAGTTTATAAGTCCTATTTTTCTTTCTTTTTTAAATTATCTGCGATTGGTAAAGAAGGAATCTAGTTTTTTAATGATATTTATAAATTTAAATTGCATTTTCTTAAGAATTCAGCCATAATTTTTCTATCAAAAAAAATTATTTACTTACCCAAGGTAATGTTTGTCCGCATTTTGGTTATCCAATCTATTATCTTACAAGGGCGACTTCCTTTTGTAAAAGATTTAAGTCCTAAATACCTTATAAGTAAACACTTTTTGTTTCCCAGTCGAAAATCTTCAAAGATTAAACATATTTCAAGGAAAAATTCAAGCGATTCAACTCAAATGCATCTATTATGTATATAAGTTTAAATTTTTAACTACAATACTATTAGGTTCATTTTAATATAAAACTTATTGATTATAAATATCTTTTTTTTATTTTCACTGCAATTCTTTATTCAATAAAATTTACATAAGAGTTAAATTGAGACACGCACCAATTGCTCTTGAATATTGAACTATTTTGGTATTTTTCACTCAGAAACGTTGTTAGATTTGAAATTCATAAAATGTCGTTCTATATTCGGTGTGGATTCCATTTGCAATTTTTTGTCTATATTTAAGTAGCGTAAAGTTTCTGCGTCATCTACTGGCAACCATTCCACAGGTAATACATCTGAAGTAGTGGGAACTGGTGAGCTGTAAAAAATTCATTAATCCTTTAGAAATATTCTTTCCGTATGCTCTTTCTATGACAATTTTATTTTATTCATCTGCATACATTTTGATCTAATACATTTTCAAAAAAAATATAAAAAGTTTAAATTAACATTTAGAGACAATATTTGTTTACAGAATGTCTGCTCAATCATAATATGAAGTATTTTTCTATTTAAACGGAATTTATATCCATAAATAGAACTATTAAAAAATGATCAGTATAATAGAAATATTACAAAATATAAACTATCATAGAAATAGATCAAAATTAATCTTCAAAAATTAACCTCTTCTTGTATATCTTTAATCATCGGTAAAATTATATTCATTTAAATTATAAAACTTAAATTTAATACATTTGCTTACCCATATCTAGCAAAATTTGTCCACATTTCCGTCATCTGTTCCATTATTCTGTAAGCCTGTGTCCCTTTTTTTATAGGCGCTAAGCCTAGCATCGTACGAATATGAATATAAAACAGATATTCGATTTCGTCAAAGTGACAGGCACCTTAAATACAATATATCAATTAATATGCCATCGTACATTGAGACAATTCATTAAAGATTTAATAGAATTACAAAATATTACCGCTGAATGGAAGTTTGAGTAATGTCTTTGTTAATGATATATCATCCGCATAAGAAAATTTATAAAAATAAGTTGGGGAAGAACTTTTCTCAATTTGCGTTTTTATAGTTCTGTGATATCCGTCGATTATATTAATATCTGCTAGCATATCAATGTATATGTCAGCATTTTTGTACGATATTCTATCATTTTTTAGATACATATACCTTAAGTCATTCAAATTTAAATTATAATTCTGAATAAATACTTCTTCGGCTCGCGGGTTCATCATTTTTTCTAAATTTTTATCAGCAATGTCGAATATGTCTTTATTAAAACCTGAAAAATGGAGCGGATCTAATTTCAATGTGCACTTATTTTCTTAACGTCAATTTTTCTTACTTATCATCAATCCAATTCCTTCGCGATTATTGTAACCTAATAAGAACGGTATATGAATCCCATTTTTTGCAGCTTCTTCTACCGCTATAGGCATGAAAGGGTTTGGCGATTTATTGTCTATTCCAGGACAAAAAGGAAATGATGTAGTCACGATATTCTAAAAAATTTGTATTACATTTTAAGTACTTAAATATTTATGTTTTCTAATATATCAACCCGGTTGAAAAAATCAGTTAGATTCAGTCTGATTCCACATGGATTCCATGTGGATTCAGCCTAAAATTGCGCGAAATCAGACTGAAACCGACTGATTTTTTTATCTGGGAATAAATTTAAGATTACACTTACAATAGACTTTCTAATCATTTCTTGAGCTTCGAGCAGCTTTCTGCCTTGAATTGTTTTAAGGAATTCAAAAATTTCTTTAGGTTCCTTTAAATCTTTTCCTAAAAGTTTACACAGTTGGTAAACATATGGTTTTGGATTTTTGATTCTCGCCCAGCAATTAAAAGCAACTCCACTTTGACATATTGCTTTATGAAAGAGACCTGAGTAAAAGATTTTATAAAAACAAGAAATTGTAATAATTCCGTTTGTGGATACTGATCAAAGTGTGCGGGATTATTGTATTTGGAAAAAATGATATTTCTGGCCTCAGCTTTCCAAATAAATCATTTTTTCCAAAGGCAAAAAATGATAGCATTTTAAAATAAGTATCACGTATACTGTTTTTTTACCCTTAGCCAAAGGAGATAAAATTAGGTAGTGAACGGAAACTGCGCCACTACTTTCACCAAATATAGTTACATTATTCGGATCTCCGCCGAAATTTTCAATGTTATCTTGGACCCACTTCAAAGCCACTACTAAATCTTTCAGACCTTGATTTCCAGGTGCAATTTCATGTTCTAAATTTAGGAAACCTGTTTTAAAAATTTGTTAAATACAACAAATGTTTAATATACAAATACAAATAAAGGTATATAAATGTTTACTCATTTACCAAACACTCCAAGTCTATAATTTAGAGTTACAAGAACTACATCTTTTCTTAATAAATATTCTGGTCCGTAATGTGTATCACTGCCTGATCCAAACGTAAAACCTCCTCCGTGGATAAAAAACATAACCGGTTTTAGTTCTTCAAAATTCTCAACGGATCTAGTATAAACATTTAAGTAGAGGCAGTCTTCGCTTCCTGTTAAGTTACGTGTCATTGTGTCATGTTGCCAACACATGCTTCCAAACTCTAAAGCTTCCTTTATCCCAGACCATTTTTCAACCGGTACTGGATCCTGAAATTTGTTATAACTAGTTTTAAGCCTTGGAAAGTTACAAAAGTCAAACAATTTATTAGAAGCTATAGTAAAATACTAAACTTGTAAGTTTCTAGTTTTAACCTCACAACGTATGATGTAGATTGTAAACTGACACATTAATTACGATTACTTTAACTTAAAATGAATGTTTGTAAAATAAAAAAATTAATTCGGAGATTTCATCCATTGTCGTACGTGTAAGTCATTTTGATTTAATTTTTTTTTCAAATTACTATATTAATTAATTTAATATTTACTTACCTGAAATCTTAATTCTCCAACTGGTGGTTCAGCATAAGGAATTCCCTTGAAAGCATAGTACTGTAGACTTTCATTGCCTAATTTTAATGCACCCCGTAAACATCCACTTTTTGTCTTAACGATTACGTCCTCCCAGTCGAACATCTTGACAAAAATTAAATGCACTTCTCAGAAAAATATAGCAACTCTGGTTCCTGCATTTATTTTGCAAACGCAGGCGCATTATTAAAGCTTTATATGAGCAACCTTTGCTACACGTATTTGAATAAAATGTATTTTCATTAGTCTTAATGGAGTATTGAACGATTCAAAATATTTAAAAAAAAATTAAAAATCAGCAATTTTTAAAGTATCAAATCGTTTTGAAAAATGAGCAATTTTTCATTTTTACTAGATAAAATTTGTGAAAGCGTGCAATTTCTTTTTCCTGGTTTAAAACTTTCATAAATTGATGTTTTATAAAATTTACGTTTACATTATATTAACTAATTTTTTTTTTAAGAAAAATGTTTAAAACTTAAATTATTTTATTTCAATACTATGTTTATATTGAAAAATTTTTAAATATTTCCTTTCACATGCTTATAAAAAAATTTTAACTTTAACTTTTTATTTAGTAGGCTGCCAAGAAATATTTTTTTAAAAATTCAATAAAAAATAACTAAATTAAGTAAACAAAATTAATTATTATAATACTGAAGAGTTCATTACACAGTAAAAATAATAGAATGTCTAATGCATTCGGTATTGTAGTCTTAAATGCAAATTCATGCTTTGCAAGTTAATACGATTTTTCGAGAATATTAAATACCTTTCAAATTTAAATAATATAGAATAAAAAAAAGCCATTTCCGCTCTGAGTCACTAGCTGGCATTCGCTAATCTGTATTTTACTTCAGGTTCGTCGCTGAACGTTGATGTCACAGTTCTGTTCTTGTGGTAATAATAGAATTAATCCTCCGATGTCCCTTTTATGATTCCAGATCCCGTACAACTACACTGTGTTTCCGAATTATATGGGCAATTTTGGCCAGCGTGACGCCCAGCATGAGCTCGAGTTATACGACTCACTAATCGACGTACGTTGCTACGAACTTGCGGCTCTCTTCCTCTGCAGTGTCTTCGTACCCAAATGCGGACCCAAGGACGGTCAGGCTGTCAGACCATGCAGGAATCTTTGTTTCGGTAATTTGGATATTTTATAATGATTATTGATGAAACGATTAAGTGTTTTTTTTTTGTGTTTATTTCTGAAAGCAAAATTTAATCTATTTACAGAGACAATAAGACGTTGCGGATTTTTCTTAGACGTTTTTGGACTAGCACTTCCAGTATATTTAGAATGTGATATGTTTCCCGAAAGCGCTGATCCGAATGTTTGCGTTGGTCATCAAGAAGTTATCGATGCAGAGAAACGAGAAGCAACACCTGGTGAGTAGACTGTTCATACTTGTATTATTAAAAATATTCGATGCAAAGTAAAAGAATTTACAAGTAATAAAAATGTATCAGTCTGCTTTTATGAAAATATTTTTAAATAATAATTTTAAGAATATTATTTTGTACTAATGAATAAAATTATCTGAAAATTTTATTAATAATAATTTCTGTCAGTGCTTTATGCGATTTTCTTTAGGATATAAATTGCGAAGTTAAAATTAAATTTAGTCGATTATATAGATAATTCAAATCTTATAAGTATCTGATTCTATTATTATAAAAGTAATTATCACTTGTATAGTGTAAATTTGTGAAATTTAACTTTTAAACTAATGGTGAAGTAACATTGACTTTAATTTATATTTCGTTTATTTAAAATTTAATGTCAATTATAAATGAGTTTCAGAATCGTATCATAATTTTATTTTGACAATGATGATGGCTTGATTTATTATAAATTCAATAAATTACGCGTTTGAGTACCAAAATAATATTTATTTCGGTAGTGGAATTCGAATTTTGTTTCTGATTTTTAAAATCGTAAATAAAAAAAAAATAATTTTTCGCTCTGGCATATAAAAAGGAATTTGTGGAATACAAAGTAAATTTATTATTACACGTGTGCATGCATATGTGTAGATGCGACACACAGTACACAGCATTATTATTTTCCCGGGGCTATTAATCTTGATTTTTCCAGACACGCAATTGAATTTACTTTTATAAAATACTGCTTTTGTTAAAATTCCTTCCACTGTAAAATATTTATAAAATATTTATTTCCACTGCCGAGGATTCCTAGAATTTCATGCAGCCAATATTCATCATCCATTCGATTGTACAATAAATTCACCCGGCTGCTTAAAACAAAGCCCTCCCAGCGCCGTATATCAGAGAATTTTCTCGACACTTGATATTGTTCGGCGAAACGAACAATACTCTCCCAAGCGCCCGCGCACACGTCTCCATCGAAGGAGAAGAAGAAGAAGAAGCAGAAGGCGTCGCTCCAAAGTCTTTTGTTCGATCGCGCGCAGTTTTCCGGCGCCTTCGGAAAACAGGGCTAATTGTCAACAACTCCGTGCACTTGTCCAAAGCTCCGGCATTGTTCGCCGGCAGGGCGCGTGCATGCAGAAAGCTCGCATTGTTTGCGCTCGGCGTGCAGCAGCAGCATCTCCCTCATTTGCGCCGGCATTGTTTTCCGGCGCTTCGGCTGGCAAAATGCGTATATAAAACGCGCGAAAAAGCCCCGGGAAAAAGAGATATCGAGGCTTCGTTTCGATTCAATTGAGCGCATCGCGATAAACGCTTCGGTTTATACAGTCCCGATATCCAGGAGTAATTTAAGGCCCTCGGGGAATGCAATTACGCGGCAGCGTTAATAGCTCCGGCCGTTATTCTGCGTGGAAAAAAAAGCGCGCACGCGCTTTGAGTAACGAGAGCATTGTCGGGGGCCCCCGGACTGACTCTAATTATCACCGAAACGAGCGCTTTGTTCCGCGGTAATGAATTTTTGATTGCGAGCCGCGATCGTTAATTGAGACGGATGTGCAAAATTTATAGCGTCAATGGGGAATTGGATTTAGTTGGGACGGCTCTGAATTCCAAGTTTTGAATTTCAGGAGGGGCTACTGCAGTCGCGAGGTCATTGTGACTTCAAACATTGCGAGACTTTATCACTGTCGAGGAAGGGGTCACGGACGATTGGTATATTGTCTCCGGCGTTCGCTGGCTATTATTTTAATCCGATTCGATCAAGTAGTTCTTTTTTTTTTTAATGTTTTGCGGGGTATTTAGCAATTTAAATCGCGATGTTATCTACTTTTCAATGGTTTCTTGTTATTTTTAGCGCTAAAAGAATAGAGTTGCAAAGAGCAATTACTGCACCATTTGTATTTATTTTTCATCCAAATGGTAAAATTGACATGCGAAATTTTTAAATTGCTTTTAAGTAATTGTGCATTTCGTCGTTACATTTTCTCCTTTTCAATTTCATTTGAAATGAAAAATGTTCTAAGGATCTACTAAACAAGTTATCCAATGTTCAAGAATAAAAACTCCTCTAAACTCAAGGAACAATTCATAATTCTTTAATATTCAAAATGGCGATTCAGCAATTCTTATTGAAAAATCTACAATTTCAATCAAAATTATAAAACGTCAAACCAAGGCGCAATAAAAGCTGAAAATAAAATAAAGTCATCACCAACTTTCCGTGAGAATTGGCGCAATTACGAAAAAGCCAGTTCCCCTATAAATTTCCCCTCTCGCTCTAAGGTCAATAGCTATACTCTGAGATATTCCGGTACATCGGAGAGAGATGCAGTGATGTAGGGACGTCGGAAGCCAAGTGCGCCGCATCGATATTCCAGGAGCACGTGATGCATCGGTTCACTTCGGCTCTGCGGTTAATTAAGATTAAATTGTCAGCTCGATTAAGGACGATCCGCCGTTCTGGTACTCTTCGGGAATTAAATTGAAAAATGTGGCTTTCAATTCTCTTTTTCCCCTTTTTCCCTTTGTGCCGTTGTCGCTCCTCTCTCCCTCTCTTTCTGATATATTTTAGCTTCCTTCTTTCTTTAACTCTAGATGTTTCATTTAGATGTATCAACCGTTCAGAGGATCATTATTTTAACTTGATTGTTTTTATTTATCTCTAAGAGGATTCTTTTCACAAATTCCATTTAAAATACTTATAAACTCTGCAAAACACTGCATACGCCTTATTATGCTAGAACTTGGCCTAATTAATAATTGTATAATTTCACTAGAACAATCAAATAATTAGAATATAATCACATTATTATAATCACATAATTAAACACTACGGTTTTTAGACTTTTTAGATTATTTCTTTATACAATTTTATCAGCCGTGTATATTACAATAAAAACTTACGAAAATTTTTCCATTATTATAAAAAACTAAATTCTCTTTTGACACGACAGTGAGTAATTTATTTATTTTAAGAGTGTAAGGTGTTTCCATTATATTGAACTACGATTGTTATTTTGACATCTAGATCAAGCCTGATGAGGATGACCAATTGATTGTTTTTAATTATTTATTAAATTCTCTTATCGTTTTAAAAAAAATCTTTGCCTTCGCTCGTCGCTTATTTGTAATTTTCACTTTTGCTTAGTCTAAGTAAATTATGAATCGGGGCTTAAGTGCAGGGTAAAACGCATTAGCCCGCAAAATGCACTTACATGGAAATCTCGTCGCGGGGAAAATCTTAAGCGAGAGAAACTAGGCACCCGCGCCTCTGAGAGTCGAGGATAAGTCGAGGGTAGAAGTAAGATAATACATTACTCACGTAGTCTGGGCTAACTGCGCCGCCAATTTTTTTTTTTTTTTCGAATTCCCTCGGTAATCTTCCGAGATTACGCGAACATATTTATAGCTCGATAATAAAATTGAATTAGTGCTGCCAGTTAAGGTTCTTAATTCGTAATTGTGAAGAAAAAGTCGTATGTGTATAAATTAAAAAGAAATTTATGAGATGAAAATGAGAAAATTGTTCAATTTATTTGAGTCTGAAATACGTATCAGAACAAAAATACGGCATTATCATTTTTTTAAAACTTCGCAGATTAAAATTCTGTCAATAATTTTTAATAATAAATTAATTATTAATACCGATAAGTGTACTTAATTAATGTAATTTGATTTGCGTATTATTCGCCAGACAGACAATGCAAGTCGTAGTAAATGAATCATTCAGATGTTCATTAAAAAGTGTAAATACTCATGAATGCATTGCAAATTAAAACAATGCGCGCAAACGACAATATCAAATCGTTCATTGTAACTTTGTAACTTAATAACCCAAACATTTCCCCAAGCTTAGTGTTAATAAAGTACGATATATTTTCCCTTCTATTCAGATACTACTCTTTATGATTATTATTACACGAAATATAAACTTCAGACTTCATCCTGCTAAATACCCCGAAATTGTAAACTGTAACAACAGAATCCCGTGAAAAAGCATTAAAACAAAAGGCGACAAATCCTCCTCCTTGCGAACCCGAAACGAAGCCATCAATCCAGCCTCCTCCCGGCAATAAATCCATCGTAACTTTTTGTCGTCCAGTCTGCCCGAGCGGCTTCCGCTGCGACGAGAAGCGGTGCATCCCGCTGGACTGGCGCTGCGACGGTCACGTGGACTGCGAGGACCACACGGACGAGATCGGCTGCGGCGAGTGCCGGGACGGCGGCGAGGCCACCGGGCTCGCGGCCATCAGCTCCAAGGGCGGCTTCGCCGGCAAGAAGTCCGTGAAAAACGTCCTGGCCCTCGCCTCCCTGCACTGCGGCGAACGCCGATGCATGTCCGCCTCCCACGTCTGCGACGGCGTGCTCGACTGTCCCTGGGCTCAGGACGAGCGCAATTGCCGTGAGTTATATTGCTACAGCGGGTGTTGGTTTTAATGGGGGGCGGGTTGCGGCCGGGATTCGTTTGGATTTTTATTCGTGACTTGGATTGATAGGTTTTAGTCCTGGAGTAAAGGGGACTCTGACATATCAGGATGAAATAAAAATTGTTTTAAATAGGTGTAATCGTTGGCAATACTAGTTAAAGCAGGACTTAGTTATTTGAGTACTTAAACACTTAATTATGATGAGAAAATTTGAACCTTAATTTACATATTGATTTTATTTTTATAGTTAGGGTGATCGCACCAGTAGATGGACACTTAAGGATTTTTATATTTTGTATTAAGCAGATTTTTATGCGTATTTGTTGTTTAAAATAATGTGCACAATTATTGAATTCAAGAAACTTCAATTTATCAGTTAATACATACCAGACGTATTAGAAATATTTGTTTAAATTGAAAATTTGCAAAAATTATGCGAAA
>UCOM01002703.1:0-23681 GCA_900474385.1 Ormyrus pomaceus | reverse complement strand
AAAAAAATTCACTAAAAAGTTTATAACGTAAAATAACTTTAAACAAGAATTAATAAGATTTTATAAATTTTCATATAAAATATCATATGATGTAGAAATGAAATTTAGATCCAGAATTTCATTGTTTTCTGAACTGTCGGGCACGAGTGAGCGCGGCCCTTTTGAGAGACAGTCAACTTTTTCGTCATCGAGTCTACCGTGATGGGCTAGTGGTGGGGGACTCTCAATTCGTGGAATAACTATTCCCCTCCGGTCCCATCGCGGCCCTTTTGAGAGAGTGCACTGTATTAAATTTATTAGTTTAAATAGAAGAGAATACAAAACTGAAAGAAACAAGCTTTGCTTAGTTTCGATAGTTCGTCTAGTTTTCTTGCAATTAATCAGTCGACTCCATTTCAATATTTCTTTATGAAAAAATTTGTAAAGACTATTCAAATATATCTGAAAATATTCTAAAAAGTTCGCTAGACTTGCTTATTTTTTTCTGTTCTAAAAAAATCTCCCCAAAAACGCCTCTTTTCAGGTCTCCTAAAGCAGGATTCTGTAGCACTAGATGCTGGGAAATTAATGCAAAACTTTAGAAAACCTCCTTGGCTTGTCAGCCTGCGCAAGCATGATGTTTCTTCACTTTCACTTTCTATCTATTTGTTCAATAACGTTATTTATTGAACAAATAGATAGATATAATATAATCAATATATTTGTTTATAACGTAATTTATTCATTTATTAGTATTTATTTAAAGTTTTGCTTCCTCCTAGAGGAAGCTTTGTTTTTGAATTTTCGATTTTTGAAAAATTTAATTTTAATTTTTTTTAATGAAACGATTGAGATATTTCAATCGAATAAGAATCATTTTAAAGAGCATAACAACAACTATAATTTCAGAAAAAAAAAGTTACTCTAGCTATTATGGTTCTTTTGTTTTTAACAAAAACGTGTTTTGTTTTTAAAAGCTTAAATTCTTAATTTAAATTATCGACTGCTCTGACAAAAATGTTGGTAATTAAGAATATATAAAGCTATAATTTGTAAAAATTTCAAGCCATTTTGTGAATTAGTTTTTGAATAAAAAGCTGAAAACTGGAAAAAATGAATTTTCTATGTCCAAAGATTACGGAAGAAAAAATCCTTTAAATTACTTGATATTTTGGCAACAGCTAGATCTTTCGCATGTTCAGAGCTGTATACTTTTTCTGCTTAAGAAACGTATTAGTTCAAAAGATATTAGGGTATTAATTTTTATTTTTCAATTTTTTGAATAGCTGTATCTTACAAGGAGAGTGTACGACATTTGGGTAATGGATTTTCCTGTAACTTTGGGACATGTTTTTTAATGTTAAAATATGATGGTAGTTTCGTCCGTTCGACGTAACGCTCGATTTTTCAAAAGTTATGTGCTCTTTTAGCAAAAATCTAAGAAAAATCGATTTTTGTTTAATGACGTATAACTTCTCAACTATTAACGGTACAGTATTTTAAGTAATGGCATTCGAAGGGCATGATCAAATCCTATCGATTAAAAATAATTACATCAAAAACTCTTTATTTGTTCAAAAGTTATAGTCTAACAAAGAATGGCCATTAAAATAACATAAAAATCTATTTATGTAATTTTAGTCTAATTTTATTGCAAATTTTTATTTAGCTATAACTGTTGAACAAATAAAGATTTTTTGATGTAATTTTTTTTAATCGATAGGATTTGATCATGCCCTTCGAATGCCATTAGTTAAAATACTGCACCGTTAATATTTGAGAAGTAATACGTCATTAAACAAAAATCGATTTTTCTTAGATTTTTGCTAAAAGAGCACATAACTTTTCAAAAATCGAGCATTAGGCCAAACAGACGTGGCTTCCTTCATATTTTAACATTAGAAAACATATCCCAAAGTTACAGGAAAATCCATTACCCATATGTCATGTGTTCTCCTTGTTAGATAAAAATTTTTATGTTCAATATATAAGTTTTTATTTTAAATTATTGAGTCAGAACCAAGTTAAAAACCTCTTAAAATATAGTTTGTACAGTAGGTATACAGTGTTAATTTACTATTTTTCTGTATAAAAAGGTTAAACAGACCTAAGAGTAAATATTCTTTTATATTATCTACTATTTTTCACAAATTGCAAACCAAATATAATGAATAAAGATAGAAAACTATTAAAACCTAAAACTCTCCGCTAAATAATTGAGAGTTTCGAAATAGTTTAAATATTTATATGGCAGGTTTGGTCATCAAATTTATGACCAGCGATTAACTAAAATTTGTCGTTACAACCTCATCACCTAATTCGTAACCGACTTTATATCACAAGTTCAAGCTGACGAAGAATTTTTTTTAAAAACTACCCATCCTCCACGTTTCACCGGAAGTAAACATGAACTTTTCCAGAACAATTTGCACAGCATCAGTGGCACTTAAAAAAAAAAAAAAAAAGTACGCACGAACCGATCGCAGGTCATCGAGTCGCTCCGTAAATAGCCAAAAGCCCAGAGGCGTCGAAAATAAAAGAATTGTCGTTTCTCCCACGTGTGAATTCCTGGGGACTCTTGCATAATAATTACCGCATCTACGCCGGCGGAGCCTTGAGCAAGAGCCACGTTTATGTATATTCGCGTCCGTTATATCGCTCCCATCGAGATCGGAGAACGGCGAGAAGTGCCTTTTTTTGCAGCGACAGTTTGGAATTTGCGCGGTCTCGCAAACGGGAGGGTAATTACGTTGTGGTTTAAAACATTTATCGTTCGCGCGATATATTAATTGTTATTTTTATGGTTTTGACTATAATTATTATTGGATAGTAATTGCAATGTAATGATAGTCTATAATTAAGTCGTGAAGTAAATTGTTTTACGGCTCTGTACTCTGTTTTCTCGATTGTGACTTAAATTATAGCATTATTTTTAATGTACAGTAATATTTATCTTGTGAAAAGTATGAATCATAATGCAGCATATTTTAAGATAAAATAGTTATATCTCTTGTATAAAATTAAATTATTAAGAAACATTTATGTGCACGAATTAAGATTGAAGTTTATTTTATTCGACGTATCATTAATATCGTCATATTGAGTAGATAATTAAACACTCTTTTGCTTTCAGTAATTTACTGAGTATGCTGTTTAAGAATTGCTATCAATTTTTTTATCCTTTCAACAAAAAATGTATTATTGTATAAGCTGAGAGATTATTATTACGTACACAATCGAGTGCATCTAACAGATCTAAATCTTTGAGGATACTTTAAATATCGGCTAAATATAAAAAATCTTATTCTTCCGCTTTTCGATTGACAAACATAAGGTCAAACACCCGCAAACAAAATTTTCCCCGTGGCCGCGTATTTTCGCGCCCACCGGCACGAAAAATAAATAATAACAGAAAATAAAACAAATTGAGGAGCCTCTGCCGCATTGCCATTTAATATTAGCTCGACATTGACCTAAACTTGACGTGGGGAATTGGAAGCTGTTCAAGAGCAACGGCAGCGAGACGCGGCTGAGGGAAAAAGGCGTCACCGATGAATAGCAAAAATAACCGAGTGTATTTTGAATTCACGCACAATAATCTCGGGAAATTCGAACGGGAAGAGCGACGGCGGTGTTGAGCGAAGCGGAAAACGAATCGGTTTGAAAAGGTAGAAAAAAGTATAGAATTCAATAAACAGCTGCGGCAAAAAGCAGTTTTATCAATGATGGCTGGATGAATAGAAAGGACTTTTTTTGAATTAAATTTAGTTACTTTTGGACTTGAAATTTATTAAAATACAATGAATAAATATAACGTAATAAAACTACACAAAATTCTATAAAAATTACCAACGAAAAAGGAAACTCTGCTAAAGAATGAAATTGTTATTTTGCCAATTATAAAGCCAAAGTAAAGTAAGATATTCTCAGCTTTATCTAATGAAGCGTTTTAAGATTTAATATGAAAATTCATCACCCGATAACATTTGAATATCTCAATTTGTTAAATATTAAAAACTGATTTATTAAATTGCTACGTTTTTCCGTGGTAATTTTGCGATTATTAGTTTGACAGAACCCTGATTAAAATCCATTAGTCACGATAAGTGTTATCAGATAGAAACTTTAATGTGTTTGAATTTTATCGGAAGAGTATTAATATTTTTAAAGCAAAATAAACCGCGTACATAAAATTTAAATTATCGGATTATTTGATAATCTTAGTCAATATCAAAAAGCGAGTTTATTACTTTATTAAAAATGCGAGTACCTGGTTTTACTTGAAGAAAAATTCATTTTTTATTTTTTTACAAATATAAACTAAATGCCTCTTGCAGCAGTTTGAAACTTCATTTTTAAAAGGCGCGAATTCAATGTACATAAAACGATCTCGATGCCATTTAAAATTCCAATAAATTATGGTGCAAAATGCTTAAAACGTGTTTCTTCTTGAATATTTTCAATTAAGTTTAATTTTATGATAAATAAGTGTATTTATAAAACACCCAATGGGAATTGAGTTATCAATTTTTCGCCAACTTTTTATTGCCAATGAAGAAAACTGGTTTTCGCCAATAACTTTATAGACCGGAATCGCCAAATTTATTTCTGTCGCCGATTTTGAAATGCTTTTGCGTGGGTGGTATCGTTTCATGATCTTGGAAGCAATTTCTTGCTTCCTTTTTGCATCAAACTCAGACTGCCACGAATCCATTATAAATCTGACACGTTACCGCAGCCTCTGATTAAAAGCGTAACGGTTTCTTTCAAAGTTAAAAAGATGTCACTGAATTGTATTATAATGATTTGAAACTGTTTTTAGAATGTCATTTGTATTTAAAAAAAATTATAGCGGCGTTTTTTTCGAAGATCAGTTGATTTAGAAAACTTTGAAAAATAATATTTTAATGACTAAAGTATATTAACTTGATTAATCGTTATTAATCGTTGGTTTAGGATTCGAAAAACACCAATGTGACACTGCACGTTAGAAACTAGGAAAAACGTACGCAACGTTAAAATTTGATTCGATGTCTTGCGTCACATTTTATCCGAGCTCAAATCTCATTCAATTACTCTTTTCCCGTCTCGAAATAACTTATAAAAACGTTCACGTTCAAAATTAAGTCTACAATGTTGAAGTATATTATTGAATACTATTTTTTGTTCGTCAGAACAAGAAAATTATTGCGTCTCTGAAGAAATATAAATTTCCAAACAATAACGCGTAGTTAGGTTTCCGACGCTTATAGTATATATACTACGTTATATACTATACATATAGTTGCCAAGGTCAGTATTCTAAGTTCCTAAAAACTTACAGATGTTTTCATATTACTTTCATACGTATGCTTAAAAAATACTTCTTCACCATTTACACATGTTATGTGAATCACTATAAATATTTTTTGCTTAAAAAGTATATAGTTAAAGTAGTGCGATTATTCCAAAAACTCATATATAACATTTTAATAAAATGTATATTAAAAATTAATATTTTGTACGGTAATAAAGAAATACTTATTTGTTACGTTTGTTATTTTTGTTACGTTTGTTTTGTAAAAATTCAAAGTTTTATTCATGAACGAAGTTAGACTTGGCAAAAACAACGTTTCATATTTTCGTACATAGGAAAAAAGTCGTTTAATGTTTTGCCACTGTTTTAAATTGTAGGATGTAACAAAGTGCACGTAAAATTATGCAATCTTGAGAATATTATTATCATTTTTTGTTTGAAATATTTGCAACAAAACGTTTGTTTTACATAAAGTATTGCAATAATGGACAGTCAATTAAGACTATTTTTACACATTTTGTAACCATTAAATTTGCATGTCAATTATTTTCTGAATTGCTATTACTATTTCAATAAACGTAATAATCGAATAAATGAAATGCCAAAAAAAATATTTACTGTACGATTAAACCATGTTAGTTTTATAAAATTGGTCTCGTCAGAGCAAAGCCACAAAATTTTACCCTCTTTTTTGTTAAAAAAATTTCCTTCCCAGCCGCAAAATCAAAACTACATCCCCGCCTTGATTTTCCAAGCAGCCCCAATCGGCCAAAGTCGATCTCCCCGCCGAAAACTACAAACCTGCCACGAAGAAAAACAGAGCCTCCTCAGAAAAAAGTCGCGAGCGCCCACAGCGGGAATCTCGGCAGCTCGTAAAAGGCTCGCGGGAATAACAACGCGAGATCGACGGGCAGCAGCTCTCGCTTCGGCCAAGCTCGCTTCTCCAACGTATATAACCCACACGTCCGCTCCTGCAGCTGCGGCTGGTAGCACTGCCGGCGCTTGAATAATATCGAGCGGCCCGCCGCCGCGGCGCACGTGGATATCGCCTCTCTCTCTCTCTCCCTCGGAAAAGCGCCTCTCCGCGCCTTGCCGCTGGCCAAGCCTCTCGTAAACTTGACCTACAAGATCGAATCGCGCGCGCGCGCGCGCCTGCGCGAGAGCCCGGGCACCGCAAATCATGCTAATAAACGGAACTGCGCCGGTTGAGATCGGGAGCAGCCTCGATTTCTCCCACCGCCCGGCGCCAAGCCGCGCGAGGCGGCGGCGGTCCATTGTCATCCCGCGAGAACCGGATTCTCGACGCGGGTGTCTGTACGGCTGATCGGCCGATTTTTCCTTACCGCTCTGGGATTTTCTAATCTTTTTTCTTTTATTAAGGCGCCGATTACGGCGACGGGGGAAAGTTATTGTCTTCCAGCGGGGTTTCTTGCTCACAGCCGAGGTAGCCGGGATTGCTTTTTAATTACGTGATTATTCTTTGCTTTACGGGGCTTCGATGAGGCGTTGCGGTTTCTTCGCCGTCGTTTACGAACGATCTCTTCTCGTCTGCAGATGCATCGTGGAGAAGAGGCTTATAGGTGAATTAACTGACTTCGTTGGCGTGCAGATAATTATTATTATGCAGAGAATTATTAGCGGCATTGTTTCCTTTTAAACGTTAACTTTGTTTTTCTATTAAAAAATATGCAATTTAAAAACTAAGAAAGTGGCAGAAAAATTGTACTTTATTACACAGGTACTTCCGAACATTTCAAATCCACCTCAAAAACAGGCGGAAAATTCAAGATCCAGTTGCAAAAGTCGAACGTCGTGTCATCCGCGCTTTGACGAACGACGGAAACGGACGCGCGACCGAGCAGCTCTCTCATTCGAAATTTGCGCGCGCAACTTTCTAAGAGCGCTTCTCTCGAGTCCCCTTTCGCGAGGACGACCAGCAGACGGCTCTCTCGGTGGCTCTACTTCTTGGCGCGGTGCAGTCCGAGGGCCAGAGGCGAGTCCGCGATCTCGCCGCGGATCTGCGTCTCCCTCCGCTCGGTCTTGTACATCGGCAGCTCGTCCTCCCGGCGGGCGACGTAGTCGATCACGCCCTCCCTCACCTCCTTCAGGTAGCTCGACTTCTTCAGGCAGCGCTCCACGATTCGGTCGCGATCCACGCCCGATATCTAAGAGGTGGGCGCGTTTTTTCGTTAGTTGACGTTTTGTTGGGTCGTCGGTGGTGGTTGGATACTCACGGGATCGTCGCCGTTTTCCCAGGTTTTCTCGGACACTTGCTGCTTTATTGTCTCCCGCAAGTCGACCTGGGAAATATTTGGAAAAATGTGACGCGTCGAATTGCGGTATAGAAATCGACTGTGTCGTTTTAAATGCAGTCGTTATTGCGTTTGGAGCGGGATTGATTTCGGTTTGAATTTTCAAAAATTTACTTTCAACGTTTACTAGATTTTAGAGAGCCGCTTGGATTTTTTATTATTTCCATATACCTAAAGTACCCGAAAGCGAATAAGAACGTAAAAAGTATGCTCGCGAATCGACTTTGAAGAAAAAAAAAGAAATAACTCACAAACCGCTCATACAGATGGCTTACGCGGAAAGAGTAAAAAAGAAAGCAAAGCAAGAGAAACGCAGTAATTTATCTTACACCAGAGCTCCGCTCCTGGAACTCCCTGCGAAAATAGTCGAAGTCGTCGGTGAAGAGAGCGGCGGCCCACGGCTCGCGGAAGTACTCGAACAGATCCGGTATCTTGTTTTTCTGCAACGCGCGAAAAGCACACACCTCTTAAAAACCTCTCTGCCGGGCGCCGCCGGAAAAAAGTCGCGAAAGAGTCTCACCGAGAAACGAGCCCTCAGCCCGTTCAGCAGCGCCTCGTGCTTGCCGCTCAGCGAGATCATGTTCTGAATTTTGAAGTCCTGCGGGATTCGGGGGCGTTTTGAGTGAATTGTGAATCGCGCGTAAATCGCGGCGCTGCACATCCCAATTAAAAGTATAAACTCGAGCTGGAATTTCCAGCGTTGCGCAACTCGCCGGGTTGAAGAAACCCGAAATGGGCGGGTTGTATTTTAGTTTCTTTAGTTTCGAAGTTTAAATTCTCTCGAGAGAGAACGCTGAGAAAAAGAGCCGAAAGTCGCGGTTTCGCACGATCCCGCGCGCGTTTTGTAAGACCTGGAAGTGCAGCGCCGCTATTCTCGTATACGAGGAGGAATCGCTCTTCCTGCTTTTTTTTATTCTAACCCGTTTGGTGTAGCAAGTTACGCTCTCGACCGTATGGAACTGGTTTAAACGAAGTCGAAAGTATCCAGTATCAGCTGTGCAAGATCCCGTGGTGAACACGTCACACTCCGGGCACGACTAAGTGCGTGGCGTGCATGCAATATTGTAAGAAAATTTATAAATATTCAGACTCGTTTTTTTCTTTCTTTTTGCGCAAAGTGACGCAATCGACAAGTTTTAGGTTCGCCGCTGGCGAGCGGTTAATTGAATTATTACGAGTCGATTGATCAATTACTTTTTTACGAGGGAAAGTTAATTGTATTTGAAGAAGGACGTAAAACTGAAATAAATGATCAGTTTAAATTTTCAATCGTCATTACTCCATTAAAACGCGTATATCGATAAAACCTGTGCGTCCTCCGCAGATTCGGGAGCCGCTCTGATTCCGGGCTTCTGCACGTGGATGTACCGATAGCCGCCGGGAAGCAGGCACGCGGCCACGATCGGTATCCTGTACGAGAGATCGGGCGTACTCTCCTCGAACTGCGTCTTGGGCAGATCGGCGGGATGACCCTCGTCGGTGTAGTTGTCCTTGGTGTTCAGCATCACCATCTCGACGAAGTGCTTGGCGAGCTGTTTATCGGTGCGACGGTTATTCTTTTTTTTTTTTTTATATATATTCGTTGCTTTGGATTTTCATTTTTCCTTCTCCTCGCGACTATTTTTAACCATAAAAAGGCTTATTGAATATTCTCAACCGACAATGGACACTTTGCATTCAAGGTTTTCTCGAACAAGGCTTAATACACGCCGTGCCTTATCCTCGCTACTTCGCGGCTGTATACTTTTTCGAATGAAGCTCGATTTATCCGAGCCGAATATTGCGCAACGCGTTACTAGAAAATTTGCCTCTCCGATCGGGGGGCTTCTGGGAAATCTCTGGGAAGTCTAAAGATGAGTAATCGTGGCAGGCCAACCTTCTCGCCGACTTCCAGGCTATTGTAATGGGCGTTCTCGAGCCCGAGGACGGCGACGCAGCGCAGTTTCCTCGAGTACTTGGTCAGAGTGCCGGCCGCGAAGACGCGCGGGTCGTTCGTCCTGAATTCCGAGTCGATGACCAGCCGGCCGTCGAAGACGAGGCCTGCCCGCGAGATCGCTGCGGGGGAAAGTGAATCATTCGAGTTTAATCGGAGACGGAGGTGGGAGAGAGAGTTGCTCGAGCGCCCTGCGTGGAAATCCAAGTGTTGATATTGCTCGGGGAACTTTTTTCCAAGGCGACGCGGATAAAAAGATTCTAATTGCTCTATAGATAGCTTGTGAAAATGTGTAAACAAGAAACATATTTGCAATGCATCTCTAATGCAACCTCAGTGATATTTTAAAATAACCGTAATTTCTCTAGACTTTTTTCTATCGCAAGCAAGTTTCTAGGTACTTCTGAAGTAACCGACTGACTAATGTAACAAGCTTGTATAAAATTAACTTTATTCTGCAATTTCCATCCGAAAAATCGTTGCACGAATCGGAGAAAAGTAGTTTCCTCGTTTCCCCGCTCCTAACGAAATTAGCTACGCAAGTGCCTAAAAACTGGAATTCGTTTCGACGAGGGCGCTCGAATCCGAAAAGCCGCCTGCGACCATTTTCCAACTCGGGTGTGAGGTGAATAATGGACGTCGCGTAAGACGGTAGCCTGTTTTGACCGCAGCGATTAGATAGAGTTACCTCGCGCGCGGTCACTCCTGCAGTGGAAACGCGGCGGTGTATTTTCGTCTTTTAACCCATTACCGTTCAAGCGGACGTAATTGGATACTTAATTTTTTGTTAAAGGCTTTTTCGAATGAGGTTTCGCGGGTGAAAAATTTTATTTGGCGGCGTAAGTGTTTGTTGATGAGCTTCTATCAACCCAGAAATAAAGGATCCAGCCGTCTGCTTGGGCGGCAATGGATTGAAGAAGCTTAAAAATTTCAGCGGTTTATATTTAACTGTTGGTACGAATTTAGAGATAAACGTGCGCAATAATACCCCAATTGATTGAACTACGTTGGTTGTAAATGTTCTTTAGAAATAAAGAAGGTCTGTGTGTCGAAATGTGCACGCATAATACATCATTTTTCAAAATATTACGCATAATTTTTATAATGTGTTGCTTCATTTTGTTTAATTGACATTTAAATTGTTACGCCATACTCTTTCTCAAAATGTGTCTGCAAAATTAAAGTATTGACTGTATTTATACATTGCTTGTTTGTTTGAAAATCTACGACCGAAGGTGTGATGTGTGGTTGTTAATCAGGTGTCAGTTACCTGACACTTCACAAGTATATCCCTGTCGTAAAGTCATACCATTTTTCACAGGCGCAATCTCATAATCTCAAAACATGCACACATGCCTGTGCAATGCTAGAAAGGCTTGCAGATTATGTTGTGAAGGAATATATTTCATTAGTATATCTTAAAAACAGATGCAGCAATGATTTTTCACATTTAAATGATATTACTGATAAATTTTAAATCAGAACTTAAGATTTTGATTTAAATCTATTTGTAATGTTTAAGTATTTTTAATTGACTAATCAACTTACGTAGCGAAGGAGGCTAATAATTCAAAAACTTCTGACACTCACCTGAAATTAAACGATTGAAATTAAAATTTGCTCAAATGAAAAATACAATTTTGAATAATTTTTTTGACACACAGACACCTTATCCCACCCACCACAATAAGAATGACAAATAATTAAAAATTTAAATGAATCTTTAATCTCTGAATTTTATGGTTTTATGAATGAATATCAAGTCAAAACTATATATCGAAAGTGTGCTGAACGATAATCAATTTCCCTTTATAGATCATCATAGAATTATAATCACCGAGAAAAGTCTTTAGGCAGGGTCGCTTGTTCGCATAGCTAATAAGCGCATCGCAGAAGATGGTCTGCTGTCCCGATTCGGTATCAATTATCAAGCTCTCTATGGTGTTCTCGTTATCCGTAAAGGTCCAATCGGCAAGCTCGCAATTGGTCATGATCGTGACGCCGAGTGATTTCAGATTTTTTTTCACCGCCTTCATAATCTTTTAATGGTAAGTTTGGAGTTGATTAAAGAGTAAACAAAATTTTAAGTTTTCGCACAAATTTATAACTGATCTGAACAATTGAAAGTAGTTTTTAAGGAGGGAAACTGTCTTTCGATATTTATTGCAGTATTCATAATTTGAATAAGTACGTTTTTACTAACTGATGTTGCTGTAGGATAATAGCTTAAGGACTTGCATTGTTACTCAGTGATTCATCGAAAAATTATTATGCAAATATCTAAGCCGACCTTGCATCAAGATAATTATTTTCTCAATTATAAACAGCATTATAAGTAGCACGCAATACGCTGATTTTCAAAATAATTAAATAATTAAAATAATAATATAAATTCGGTATACAAAATAAATCGCATTACGCGAAGCGCTTACTTCGTTGTTGCTTTTGAAAGCGTCATCTTGCGCGGAATGGTTAGTTTGGATCAACGTTATCCACGAGCCGCGAATGCCGGCCTCGAGGAAAGCGCCTAGCGCGCAGTAACAGTCCAAGTTCCATCCATGAAAGACAATTGATTCTACGAAATCGATATACGGTAATGAGAGTTAATTCATCCTTGCGAAGCGTCGTTCGCGTCCAAGTGCGAATAAAGCGCGAGTGTCTCTATTGGGCCGAGAACTGGAGGAGCTTGGGGATTGTTTGCGTTTAAAAATGTTTCTAGAAACTTTGCCCTGAAAAAAACAATGCAGTAAAGTTTACTATAAAGCCTTGTAATTGAAGGACAGATTTGAAATGTGGAAAAAAGTGACATAAATTTTGGAAAGATTACAATTTTTATAGTAAAACTTACCACAATTATGGAAAATTGTACTATAAAATTGTAATTTTTCCATATTTTATGGTACTTTTTTTCATATTCAAGTCTGTCCTCCAATTACAAGAATTTATAGTAAACTTTAATATATTGTTTTTCTAATTTCGCAATATGTTCGATTTTTTGCAGGGTTAACAAATTCAGTAATTTCACCGTTAAACGTACGTTCTCTCGTTTAAAAATTAAGTATTGGTTTAACGTGTAATCGAAACTTTCCAGATAATGTTGCTATATGATGCAAGGATATATTTTTATAGTATGTCCTCGAGGATATCAATTCTCGAATGCCGGTTTTCTACACGTTAAAATACACATTGAAAACACGAAACGTTAGCAAATTGTTTTCCAGAAGCTTCTGAGGAAAACTATCGGCCCTCTAAGAATAAATATGCTTCTCTTATCAAGATCCAATAAAGGTAAATTTACTCTAAAATAACGCACTTTGCTTGGTGTAACCTTCCGTGATTCTTTGAATTTCGCTCAAACAAACGGAAGCATCCAGGTCGTCGTTAATTAAATAGCAGTTCGCCGGCACTATTAGACTTTAAAGTTCACCGGTTACGTCATTGAATTTCATACTAGTAATCAGATTAAACCTAAAATTTACTCGAAGTGATCCTCCTCGTTGGGCGGATCGCTATTCAGTTCAGGTCGTTCGTACAGCATTCCGCAGGTGAGAATAAGATAATCGTACGATATGCTCCCGCAATCCTCGATGTGCACGCGTCTCTTCTCCCTGTAACGCAGCTTTTGAATTAGCCCGAACAATGGTTTTATACATTTTTAGTATACCTATCAATTCCGACAACGGTGCCTTTAATGGAATTGTAATTGGCTCTGCCAGGCGTCAGCTGCCTGTAAGCGTGACAATAACGCGCTCTGAAAGGCCCCATTAGTTTAACGTAGTAGTCGCTCGCGTGGCGATATCGAATGCCGTTCATGTTTATCAGAGTAATGTCCCTGAATTGAAGATTCCTAAAATTGAACCTGGAACGCGGCAAAATTTCGAATTTAAAAAACTCGCGTCGTCGCGCTGGAAATTCATTCTTGCGAGGCTTCCTCACCCCAAGGCGAGCGAATCCAAGAAGGAGAGTCCGCAGTCGGAGGCGCCGACCACGACGATTTTCGTATTGACGGCCTCCTTGGTGATCATCGTCAAGCGGGGAGTTAAAACAAAGAGGGAAAATAAGTCGTCGAACGGCGCGCCGCTGACCTTTTTCTTGAAGAAATATTGGAATTGAGGCCAATTGCGGATTCGCGGCTTTACGGCTTGCATCACGCTCAGGCAGGGGGATATTTCAGTTGGCTACTAAAAATTGATTAAGTGATTGAAAGCATCTTAAATTAGCAATTGCCGTTTATAACCGTTTCGTCATAGTATTTCTATTATTCTCTTTAAGACTTTATAAAGAATATAATATTTTAAATAAATAAAGACAAAAACGTTCATTTCCACAACGAAATTCGGAGTCATCTACCGAAAAAAACGATTCTTTTCGTGTAAGAGTGAGAGGAATTCCTATTTATAAGAAAAGAATTCTGTTTGTTATAAATAAATTTCTATTTAATTGATAAAACCGTTATTTTTTGAGAAAAGGAAATTTACTTATAACAAACAGAATCCTTTTCTAATAAATGGGAATTATCTCACTGAAAAATTGACAAGAATTTCTCAAACACAAAAAGAATCGTTTGTTCAAGGTCGAAATTACTGTCAGTGTAATTTCACTCGCAACTTCTGCAGCAGTAGCTTTTGCCTTCCCCAAGCAAACATCGTTTTACTCCGAACAACAGCTACTCCCAGCCGATTCGCCAAAGGGCCTACCTCGAAATCGTCGTCGGCGAACTTGGGCTCGAGGTGGGTCCGATGAAAGAGGATGTTCAGGCCCGCGAGCCGCATGACCTCCGCGAGGAAGGTGCCGAGGCGCACGCTGAAAATCGGCATGATAACGAGCCGCTTCAGTCGGCCGGCCTCGAGCCTCTGCTCGACGCCGGCGTTGATTATACGCGGCGCCAGATCGTCCAGCCGGTAGCCGCGCCGCAGACGCTCGACTTCGTTCTCGGCGCTGGGACGAGCGCGAAATATGGTAGAGATTGGAATTTGGTGATTTTGGCGCTTTTTCGATTTATGATCAAAGTGTAATTGATTGGCCGTTTCTAAGGGAACGTTTTTGCGACGGTCTGATTGTTAATTAAATACGCTCGGATTTATAAAATTATAGATTGTGGAAAGAATTTAATAGTCCTGCTGCGCAAGGATAGTAAAACGTTTCGGGAATCTTATTTTTTAATTGTATTTAAGACTAAAAACCACGAATTATTTATGCACGATCATTCTTTAAACAACAAGATGAAATTATACAAAAAATAATTATTTTTATCACGCGGAATTCTAATACTGCAATTACCTTCATCAAACCCCGAAAACTCTATTTTTTTTCATAGTAAGAAACCAACGTGAAAAGTGGCAAAGAACCGAAAACCCTCCCTAAATTACCATCCAGTCGCCAAGCCGACGAGGACGTCGTCGCAGGTGAGAATGAAGAACCAGTCGTCTCTCGCGGCGCCGTCCTTCGACAGTACGTCCCTAAAGGTCTGGAGGATGCTCTCCGCGTCCGTGACTCCCTGCAGGAGCTGGACGAGGGCCTGATAGTCGCAGGGCAGGGCCTTGCGCGCGAGCAGCTCGCTTTGGAAGATGGCGCGGTGGGTCACGTACAGGGCCATCGGGAAGTCTTTGTCCGGCTTCAGTGACACCGTCTTTTGGGAGGACTCGTTAGTCGTTTTTGTTTGTCGGACGATTTTATTTTGACGCTGATTTTCATACGGAAGAGATCTTTGAATTTGCCGCAGCGGTTTAGATAACTTTTGGATTTTCGTTAAAAAGTATTAAGGTATTTAATTTGTTAACGCCCGTTTGCTTTGCGAAATGTCTACTGTTTACCAGAAAGTCAGATAAAGCGGCGCTATCGAGTGAAGGAAGCTACGAGGAGAGGTTAACGCACTGCGCCAGATAATAAATTAACATAAGCGTACATCAATTTGCATGTAGCTACAAGTCTATAAATCAATTAGATATGTAACATGATTTCACACTCCGTTCCTGGAAATTTTTCCGTCTTCCGTAAGACGAGTATAAAGCGAGAAAATTCGAAAAGATAACGAGATTCTAAATCAAACAAAGTGAATCACGCGCAGATATTACACTTCATTTAAATTTAATTTCCAAAACTAAATAATAATACAGCCCTTCTTCCACCCAACTCATAACTTGACCGGCAAAACGCAGCACAAAACGATAAAAACGAGCACGGGCCCGACGATAAAGATTACCGTGAACAAGTCAAGAAACGGGAAGTACGGGATGCTGGTCGGGACCAGAGTGACACAGTAATCCAGGTCGGTTATGCACTCGAAACCGGCTCTCAGCAGCTCCTGCGAGCGGAGCTCGTCCACGCGGTCCCGGAAGCCGAGCAGCTCGAGGGTGAACGCGTCCGGTATCGGCGCCCTCTCCCCGGAACTCTTTGCGTCTGGAAATGAGAAGCGCGCGCCGCTAATAGGTGAGAATCATTGGCCGGAGATCGATGAGTATGCCTTTTGTGATATACGGAATAGTTGGGATTCGGATTTACCCGAGAAAGATTCTTCGTATTCCAACTCTTCGCCGTCTTCGGCTAGTATGTCTATGCTTTGGTAATGACGATAGTGCGTTCAATTTTCGGGAGAGGTAAGAGACTACAATTTACAGTGTATTATTTTTACCCAATGTCACTGCCGATGCCTTCCTTCGATTCACTGGAAATATATTTTTTTATAACAATAATGCTTATTTTTTAGCGTCTCGCTAAAATTTATATCCGCTTCTCGCAACATATTTAAAAAAAAAATATTTCAAAACTAAACGGCGCAGAAAATTGTGCGAAAATGCCTGCATATGCAAAACGATCGCGTGGAAGAAAAAAGGATCCGAGTCTCCCTCTCACCTCGCGCCGACTTCGGGCTCCAGTTTCCTCAGCCCGGTAAAAGCCGTGAGATCGAAATTGTCGTTGAGGAGATCGAGATCGAGGCTCCTATTTAGGTACATGACCGCCGAGACCAAATTCTCCTTTTCCGAGACTACGACGCTCCGCGACGCGAACGGATGACGCATCATCTCGCTCAGATAGAACTCGCCGTAGAACTGCTGCAGCAGCTCGCAATCCGTGTCGAGGATCTGGACGACGTCGTCGTTGTCCTCCTCGCTTCGTGGGTTTGCGGTTTTTTTTTAGGGTCAAAGGTTGAGGGCTAAATAGGCTGATGGAGATTTACTTTTTCGTTCGCAGAGAAAAATTTTTTTATAAAAATTACAATGGTCAATCTTAATGTTCTCACAGACTGACGTTGTTGAAAAAATGACAATAGTTTCTTGTATAATTTAACGGAACTATATTAAATTTTACAAGAAACTATTGTCATTTTTCCAACAATGTGAGTCTGTGTGAGAACATTAAGAATGGCTATAGTAATTTTTAGTAGAGAATTTTTCTCCGTGTTTAAATATTTCAATAAAAACGAATTGCTGTGCTTCGATTCTGAACTTTCAATAAAATATTTTTCCGTTCGTTTTTTAAAGTCTCCATTTGTGAATTTTTTCATTTAGTAATTAATTATTTATATAAAAATCATTTAAGATAGCTAATAACGTTCGATTCAGCACCGCAATAACGAATACTTCGCTTGAAAATATACGAATGCCAAACTGAATAAAAGCTTTCTAAAATAATCTTTCGCAATTAAAAGTGGCGGCTAAAATTAGCGAGGAAGGAATTCACAATCAAGTTGATTATTAGCTTTTATAAATAGACTCAGCCGTGAATGAAAACGCCGCGTCGTTTAAGCCAGCGGTGAAAATATTTTAAAAGCCTTACACGGCCAGCCGAAATATCATGTGCGGGACGAAGTCTTTCACGTAGCCGACGTAAAGCGATTGAGCCTCGACCAGCTCGTCCTCGTTTTTCGGCGGGACTCTCGTCATTACCTCGGAAATGACGTTCGCTAAAAGGATGCAAAATGCCAATTTGAGAAGCGAGCCTTTCCTCGGCCGTAAATGTCATTCGATCGTTTTTACGCGTTTTCTCGGACCGTATTTACGCTTGAAAAGTTGACGATTCTACCTGTCAATCTACTGAAAGTTGTGTAAAAAGTATTACTTATTTAACGATTGAAAAACGAGGGAATTTTAATAATTTAATTATTTCAATATTGTTTTATAGATTGCGTTATGCCGTAATTATTGCCTTGAAAAATGAAAGATTTAACAGTAACACGAAGCAAATTAGAAATTATAACTATTCATAACTTAAATACTTCCCAAAATGCATTAAATTAAACTTTACTTTACATTAATCTATATCAATATTTAACATCCAAGTAAAAAAATTAGCTCTGAAACTTTTTTGCAAAACAACGTCGAGAAAGATTTTTTTTTAAAAATCAGAAGCAAAATCTCGCGCGTCGCAGCGAGCCTTCTTAACAAAACGAAAACCTGGTGTCACTCCCGGCGGCTGCACGAGCACGATGTGGGTGCAGTAGGGCACCGTGTAGAAAGCCGCCGTCAGTAATTCGGGCAGCCACTCGGACTCGTAACGATCGTCCCAGACCAGGAAGTGGATGAAAAGCGTGTTCATTGCCGTCACCTTCGCGCTCTCCACGCTTCGGCACGACGTCCGGGGAGTTTTAACGATTGCGGCGTGGGCGACGATCGACGTTCGAGAGTCGCAGCCGCAGAGGAGAAAGAATTATGAACTTAATACAGAGTTTTAGCGGGGTAAATTACTTTATTAAACAAAAAAAAAAAATTTATTTATTTTTTAAAGAACCTCGGAAGAATTAGCTTTGATAATTAAAAATTTGTATGGAGGTTAACTGTACTCGTAAAGCTTGTGGATCCAATTCGGCCACTCGACCGGTGGAAGTGCAGGTATGTTTGGAAAATTGCAGAGGAATATCGCAGAGACGATTTCATCCGCCACGTTTTCTTGGAGGATCGACAAACACGACATTTCGCTAGATTTAACAAAAAAATACTCTTTAATTAACTTTATCGCAATAAAAAATTAAAAGCGCGTCGTCCATCGTTAAATACGCCCTTAATCGCGCCATCGACCAACTTTCCACTCCGCAAACTAAATCACGATCGAACCAAAAATACCCTCCGCTCTCCCGACCCCAAATCCGAAGGTTAACCTCGCGACTAAAGAGGCCTCGAACGATCCATAAACGTCGAGCCGCCGGCGCGCCCTGCCCATCATCAGCAAAGGGGTTGTCGTTCCACTCACAATACGACCTCGGGGTGCACGTCCTCGGAGAAGGTATCGAGCGTGCGGCATCGGGCGAGCCCGGCGATCCGCCTGATGTCCGAGCGCTCGGCGTGCCGGACCCTCGCGATCTCCGGCGGCCGCTCCTTCAGCTCCTCGAGGCTCGTCCAGGTCGACGAGTCGTCGTAGTTCAGGGCGCGGCAGTCGAGCGGGAACCGAGTGTTGGGGCAGGAGGCCCGCTCGAGCTTCAGGCTGTCCCCCATCATCGCGCCGAGCTTTCGTGCGAGTGTAGGGTGCGAGGTTAGGGAGAAGGAACAAGCGCCGAGCGGAGGCTTTTAAATTTAAAAGCGAGGACGGGCCGACGGGGTGGTGGCCCCCTCGTCATTTTTTTTCGAGGCGGAATTGGAGCGAGGGAATCGAGCGCTGCTCGGGGAATTCGGCTTTGTTTTCGTTCAGTCAAGGTGTTTTATATCCATCGCGAGAGAGTTCGCTTTATTGAGTTTCCTCGGAACGCGGAAAGAGCGGCAGTTTTGTAAACGGAATATTTAGAAATAGAAATATTATTATTAAACTTTTGTAGAAATATTTAACGAATTTTTTGTTTAATGGACAAATAAATGTATGAATTTTCCACCATCGAGTCGTTATGAAACGAAATTTTATAAATAATGTCATGGGATTCGTTGCTAAATCTCATAAATCCGCGCGATATTAATATTTCCTCGGCCCCGCTGCCAAATCTTCGAACTCGGCAACCTCTAAATTACCTAACAAAAGTTGTCGCCAATATTATCACACCGCAATTACATAAACCCGCCCAAGCTCCGCGTCGCAGCGTATTAGCAGAAGCTAAAAACCCAGAAAAAAAACCCCCGCCAACGACAACAATTCCGCTCGCGCGGCCGTTTCCACGATTCCATAAATCAGGCCGTTCGCAGATAAGCGGCTATCGAGGCGCGAAAGATATAGAGCCTCGTCGTCGGCAAAAGTCAACGCTCGGCAATCTTATCCGCTGGCTTCCTCTCGGCGAAAACTTTGGGGAAAAGGACTATAATGCATCCGAGGTTGCGCGATAAATCAGCCCGCGCTGCAATTATACCGCGAGAGCGTTACGTAGGGCCCCGCAAGGCCCCGGAGCGCAATTACCGCCGGTTTTCTCCTCGATGAGAGAGAGAGAGAGAGAGCCATTGTTGCGCGCGGCGCAAGTATCGACACTTTCTTTCCACGAGTTTTATGCCGCTCGGGAGCTCCTAGAGCGGCCCGCGGATTTCCCCTGCTGGTTTATTGTCGTGTCTTGCGCCGCGGAGAGGCGGAGTCTGGGGGAGATTTTTTGCGAGGAGTCGAGGTTTTATTGGGGGGCCATTCGTTTGCTTAGCTTTTTGCGACCTCTGGTTTATGGCGCGCGCAGCGCTTAGAGTTTAATTGGATAAGCAGCGACGTTTTCATTTGCCGATGGAGGTAGAAAAGTACGGTTTTAAAAAGAATTTCTACACCGAGAGAAAAAAAAGGAGTAAAAATTACAATTTTGTATCGTTATTTCAGATATGAAAAGAAAAATAAGAACATTTACTATATAAATATAGTAAATATTAAAATCGAAAATTATAGTTAAATTAAAACATATAGTAAATATTCTTATTTTTCTTCTTATATCTGAAATGACGACAAAAAATAGTAATTTTTACTCTTTTTTTTCTCTCAGTGTACTAAAGAATATTCTTCATCGGTTCAGCTATTTTTAAAATTTCTTAATTTAATTGGCCAAATAAATTCCAAACCTACTCGTTTCAATCACAATTAGCAACTTAAAAATCAAACGGTCCACGGCACCAAAATCCCCTAAACATCAAACAGTGCATCATTCGTCAGCACTCCTCTCCGCAAGCTCGCTCTCCCAAAACCCTCTCCTCGGCCTCGCGAAAACACACGTAAATCCCAGCTCGATACGCGCTTGGACGCGTGACAATTGCCCTCGAGCAGTGTGCAATGAATCACCACTGCGACTAGCGATCGATCTCTCTCTCGCCTCCCTCCGGAAATGAGATTCCCATCCGCTAAATAACCTGTCGATCGCCGCCACGAAAATAGCCTCCTTAAGGAGTGTGTGTTTACGCGGCGCGCGGCTCGTCGCGGGAATTCACCGGCGCACCCGCATTGCATCGCTGTGACGCAAAAGCCGGACGTTTTTCGAGAGCCGCCTCTTTTCTTTTTGGCGGACGATCAAGGCCGACACCTGGCCGCTGAATCGTCGAAAGCCAGCGGGCGCGCACATCCGAGTGCCCGAGAAAGTGATATCATTCTTTTATTAGAGGACCTCGGCTGATTTGTCTTTTTCTTTTTTTTTTTTTTAGAACGAAGCGTCGTCTTTTATGCACAATGATTCGTGTTTACGGCGCCTCGTTTTTCTTTCGAGCGCTCGGAGTTGGGTATTATGCGTCTAAAGGAGAAACTTGTTTCGAAGCCGGGTGGAGTGAAAGAAACCGCGAGAAAACGGCGCCTTCCAAAGTTAGCGCTCGTAATTACACGCCTCGATAACAATGTATGCTTCGAATTATACTTACAAAAGAAAAGAGGCATTAGCCCGATATACAAAGCCTATTCATGAAATAATGTTCGACTAAGTGCCACTTTGATATTTTTTTCTGCTTTCGCGTTATGTAATGCATAATAATACCCACTAAAGCTTTATGTTTCGTTAAGATAATACAGTTTTCTCTTTATTTCGTTCGCGACTTTTCGCGTTTTCCGCGCGTCGAAGTAAATATTTTTGTCTTTCGTAAACAGCAAATGAAGCAGCATTATATTTTTATCTTATTTAGCCAACCGATATTTGGTCGATTGATTTAGCTTAACGATAATTATAATCGTCCGTTTATCTTAGGTAAATAAAAGTTGACTGACACACCTGGCAAATATTGGCTTTTCGGTAGCGGCCCGAAAGCGCTGCGTTGCACCATTAAACTCTCTATTTTGGCAGTGCACTGAAGTGTTGATCTTGGCAAATTAAATGAAATTGACTGCTTCGCGGCATGAGAATTAATATTCTGCCAAAAACAGAAGCGGAACGATAGTTTCACGTTTGTCTACTAACAATGCTGCAATTACTGAAAAAATTCTAATTTTAACGGAATTTTTGCTGGAAGAAGATCAAAATTAAAAGATTCTTTTAAATCAACACTATCGTCGGCAATAAATTTAAAGCCTCCGTCGAAAGATTAAATTCCTCGCTCAAGCCAGTTTTTCCGCATCCGTTCGACGCAACAAATTAAAAACAATATCCAATCGTTTACAAAACACCGAACTCTTAAAGACCACACAATACGTGACTTATATACCAATATTTCGCTTCCCATTCCCCGCCTAGCCACAACCGCCGATGCTCGAAAAAAAAAAAGAAAAAAAGAGCGGAGAGGCAATCAAACCTAAGCTTGCTCCCCCCCAGATGACCGCGGCGACTTAATCGATAATCTCTCGAAAGGCCACCGGTAAATTGCAAGAGCGGCCTTCGCCGCCCGAGGTGTTGACTAAGCAATCGAGGCACCGCGGCCGTGGGAAAAACGCCGCCGCGCACCGAGAGGCTCAACGAGCCGAGGCGGAAAAAGGTAACGACGAGCGAGTTGAGCTGCCTGGAAAATTGATTATTTTCGCGAGCTACTCGGCGACAGGCTCGTTCTTGGAGGGAAGAGTTTTCGATTATTGCGTGAGAGTAGTAGAGATGCATTCTGTAGTCGATGGTGCTTATAAACAAAAGTGACGCTCATTTGTGTGTGATGTAAGAAATAAGACTAGAATGGTGCAGTTGATGAACTTTTTTTTATAGATTTAGTATTTTAATAATTTGGGTTTACATAATTTTTTTTGTAGAAAATGATAGAGTTTCTTATGGAGAGTATAGAATTTTTTTACATTTCTATTGATTGATTTATTAGTATATCTTCAAACAGCGTGTTACAATAAAAATTTAATTAAAACTACAATATTATCATCATCCTCTCGAATAAACGTTTAATTTTTTAAATCAATTTCTCCAATATGTATAATTTCTCTAAATTTTTAAGACAAAAGTGTATCATCTCGAAAAGTGAAGCGACTAATACAGAATCGAAAAAAACGATAAAAACGACAATCTAAAAAAAATAAAGGATAACAGAATAAAAATATAATAAAAAAAACCACACACGTCTCTCTACAAACTACGAACGAATATATAAACACGAAAGCAAACACGAACGACGACCAAATACAGATCTCTGCCTCCGGCAACGGCTCCGCACCTAAGACACACACGACAACACCCCGCAAATCCTCGGCAATCGGCCCTTACTCAAGATCTCGTCGAGGCTGTCGCGTCTGCTCTGCCGCGATGACTTCTCGACGGTGACGACGGTGACCCTGTCGGGCGGCGGCTTCTCCACCTCCACGTAAACGACTCTCTCCCTGGGCGGCGGCGGCGGTTTCTGCACCTCCACGTAGACGATCTTCTCCTTCGGGGGCGGCGGCGGCTTCTGCACCTCCACGTAGACGATCTTCTCCTTGGGAGGCGGGGGCGGCTTCTCCACCTCGACGAAGACGACCTTCTTCTTGGGGGGTGGCGGCGGGCTCACCTCCCTGCGCACCTCGACGTAGTGGACCCTCGAGCTGCTCGAGGTCGGAGGCGGCGGGGGCGGCGGCGGCGGGGGCGGTCCCGGCGGCGAGGACGGGAAGAGCGGAAGGTCGCGCTCGATGCGCACCTCGCGGTGCTTGTAATGGTACTCGTACGAATTGTTGAGAGACATCGTTTTTTTGATGCTACGAGGCCGCCCGCACCGGCACTGGTGTGCACATCAAGCGATATATCGTTTATATCAAGGTACAGCAGTCGCCTCCTGCGCTTCTCTCTTAGACTTTGCTTTCTAATGCGGTGCGGTCTGCGCTACGTGAGATGGGGGCGGTGTGTGATGATGCATGAGGCGGTGCTGGTGGTGGCGGGGGCCGCTGCTGATGATGGTGTACCGGC
>UCOM01002702.1:0-23683 GCA_900474385.1 Ormyrus pomaceus | reverse complement strand
AAATTGATGGGCTGGAAAGTGAAGTCAGTTTATTCGTGATGTGATTGGCTGATCAGTTTATTCGTGATCTGATTGGCGGAAAAATAGTAACCTCAAAAAAAGAAAATAGTACGCGCGAAGCGCGTTGGATTTTACTAGTTTATTTTAAAATTAACCGATCATCTTTTCTAGAAATTTATAATCAAACGTTTCTTTGTAAAAACTTGGGGCGATATTATTATCCTTAGCCTCCGATAATAAATGCGTTATCTTTCGGAATTTTAATTCAAGAAAGACTTCAACACGACAAGTCGGGCATTAAATTGATTATTAAAATTGAACGCCGTCAAAGCCGAATAAAGGTAATAATGCACGAAGCTAAAACGAACCTACGATATTAATATAATAGCCCGCACATTGCACGCGCCTCGTTCGCAGCCAAGTGCCAATAAAAATGCTTACATAATGCTGATTAAGAGCGTGTGCATATTGTCGGTAGTAAGGTCAATAGACTACTAACTTTACACTCGGCTCGGTAGAAACATCGAGACTCGTTTTTTTTCTTTCTTTCTTTCTTTCTTTTCGACTTGCTCGCTCGTTTGCTAACCCTATGCGCAAAGATGCAACAGTCTGGACTCTCGCAAAAATTCAAATTCGGTTTACACCGAAAATTAAAAAAAAATCCTTACCCTTGGCCGTCTCGCCGTTCCAGTTGAGTCTCCGGGCGAGGCAGTGGGCGACCTGGCTCTTGCCCCGAGCCGGTAATCCGGTCGTGATGATGACGACCCCCGCGAACTTGCGGGGCGGCTTCGAGGCTCCGGCGGGAGCCCTCACGGCTTTGTCTTGTGTGGCTTCTACTGGAACAATGCGATTCGAGCGATTAAAAAACTAATTTTGTCCAAGTCGACGCTTTTGGGAAGATTTGCCGTCTGACGCGCGTACATGCCCATTTTTTTTTTTTTTTTGACCTTCTACTTCGTAACGTCGGATAATGTATATATACAGAGAAGCCTTTATACGCATGAACGCTATTAAGATTAAATTTTATACATTTTTTTTATTACTCCAATTCAGCGAAAGATAGCGAAAGAGCTTTGCGTTTCGTGCGACATAAAGTGAAAAAGTAAAAAAAAAAAAAAAAAAAAAAAATACACTGGCGCCATTGAAAGATTCTCCAGCGTATTACGTATCCTTGACATGCGCGACTCCGTAATCACCGAGAGCGGTTTTGTAACGCCAAGCAGTCTCGGCTCGTTTCGTCAGAGGAGCCATCCCGGTTAACTGAGAGATAAATCAATCGACATTGGAAGCGAGACGCACGTATGGGGCAACATCAACAGCTCTCTGCCAATTGATTAAAAAATACACGGGCGATAATCGGGCGAGTCTTTATCACTCCGGCTAAATGTTACTCACTGTTTAAGGACCGCCTCAATACGTGCCGCAGTTTCGTCATACAATCGGAGCAGCGATTAATCGTAGGAAAAAGTTTTAAATACATGATATAAAAGTAGCACGTAACGTGCCTGCTCAAAATATTTAGACACCGATATAGAACTGCGCGGAATAACAAGCGCAAAGCGTATATCAAAGAGTCAATAGATAAAAGCGAGATAAATCTAGAACGGACATTCAAACGTCGCGCTATAATTACGCTCGTCAGTTCCCAAAGTAAATCGAATACCAAAAATCGCGGGCCAAAATAAAAATCCGCAGCGGTATAATTAATACGCGCCGTTTCCCAAGCTGCATTTCCGAGCGGAGCGCGTCCGACGTCGAGCTGTCTTGCGAGCGGCCGCGCTCTGGGCGGCGAAGCCTCGTTCCACTTAAATCCAAATGAAAATATCCAAAAAGCTGACTGGCCGAGCGCCAGCCGGCGCAGCTCGCGTCGTTAAAAATAACCCCGCGCTCGGCGGCCTGCACGCTCGCCGAAAACTACAGGGCTTCGCCGAATGCGAGGGCGCGGAATTGCGCCAAGAACGCGAGGGATCGCCGAGTGCAGGACGCGGGACACGCGCCAGTTTCGAGCCGAGGTATATACGTCGGTGGAACACGAGCTCTCTGCGCTGATCGCTTTGCGAGTTTTCGAGCGTTGAAAGGGAGTTTCGCCCGGCGCAGAAGCTTTTTTACTTGAGAATTACTCGGCTCTCTGGAGGAAATAGTGTTTTTTTTTCTGGCTCTAAAGTGAAAAGTTGCCAATTTCATTTACGCGGACGTACTTGGGCGGGGTTTTTATACTATTATTGGAAAATACGCAAGAAATTGTTGAGCTCGAAAACATGTTAAACAAATAATAACAAAGTTATTTATTATTGTTTTGGTATGAATGAAGTAATCAATCAATTATAAACACCCCAGCTGTTTACCCTGCCAGAAAAACAAACAGATTCCCTCGTTCGCGGCCTCTGCAATGAAATCAGATTTAAAATTGAACGCACGTAAAAACATCCCGATTAACATTCGCAATCTTCATTCATAATTTCGCGCTTACATCGAATCGTTAAAGAATTATCGCCCGATTAGACGGGCAGAAAGGGAGAGAGAGAGAGAGAGAGAATCAGTGAGAAGATCCAAGACGCGCAAACTAATAATCGGATATGCGCCTAGTTATGCGCTAATGCACGTATACGTGCGCGTCCTATAGGCGACGTACACGTGATCGTCACGTTGCAAGCGCGCAGCTGCTTGGCCAAGCCGATAGGCTTACACGCGAATCTAACGTATTCGCGGATCTATCGGACCATACAGTGGGCTTACTCGAAAGGAGCCTATGAACTCGAAGCACTCGCGATAAACGGGGAGAAAGATCGATTGGACAAACCTCGGAGGAGATAAAAAAGCTTCCTCGTCGGTGGAAGCGATGTAAATTCGGTTATTCGGGCTGCGCTTGAAACTTTTTTTTTTAAATTCTTTTTATTTTAAAAAACTTCTTTTCTTAAAGAAGTAATTAAGTGAAATTTAAGGTAAAAAGTCAGCTGTTTGGTACCTAATTATCGAAATAAAACTGTATTAAACTATATAGAAACACTGTGATTTGCTTATGTACAGCCAAAAAATGTATTTACATAATAAACAACTTAAATTGACGTCATTGTATCAGTATAAGGTAATTCTTTAAACTCCTTATAGATGCAAAAGATATACATCTACAGCAGTATACAGAAACTTTATATTTTTAAACAGCGCGCAGAACCGAATTTCCTAACAAAAATGAAGACTATAAAATGTAAAACTTATCAGCAGCTGCTTACCGATATGGCACATAATTGCAAAATACTGGTTTCGCGGTTGTTCCGCCGCCTGGACCGAAGTAACCTCAGAAGTATAAAACGGAAAATGCTCGGAGTCGTGTCGTCCGAAAGCAGAAAGACTAAATCCTGAAAGGCCGGTAAGCCCAGATATACCCCGGCGTCGTTTCACGGGAACTCCTTGGAGAATCGAACGTGCGGCACGTCACCACGTATGAGCTGGGTTAGGTCGTTTGACAGAGACATGCGTGCTGCCTGCGCGAAAGTCAATCGCTCACTGACGGCCCGTCAACCGCGCTCGTCCGATTTTTATATTTAGAATCGGCCGGCGTGCGCGAGAGCGCGCGCGCGAAATGTCTCTGGGAGAGAGAGAGAGAGAGAGAGAGAGAGAGAGCTTCTAAGGCTGCCACCAAAGTCCAGACTCGTAACGGCGGCTTTGCGTGCCGACGAGAGGCTCGAGGAGGATTTCTTTAGGTCGTTCGAGACATTTTTTTCTTTGAACGCTGGCCGAGCTTTTTTTCTCTGCTCTAATAGCTGGGGGAAGTTTGCGGAAATCGAATTTCGTCCATTTGTCTCTTTGAAGTGGTGGCCGATCTGGCCTATCGAGAAATTTCAAAAAATAAAAAAACGATTTTCTTTTTTAAATTAGTACAGTTGCCGATATAAGCGGCGGGCGCTGTTTGCGAGGGAAACGTCCGATACGGCAAAAGCGATTGAAGGTAAAAGATAATTTTATACCTTCGTGTTTACAGATCGGAATCGCGATGCGTCGCTCGAAAATCCCGCGAGTTTCAAATACACAAACGACAGAGAGATGTGTTCAAACACAAATCGCAGCCCGCCGGGTCAGTTGGATTTCCTATTATTATTCCGCAGATCCGATGAATCAGCCGAACATTTAAAGTTTTCCACGCTGCAGTACGCGAACAGAAGCTCGATGTGGCATTGAACGTTTTCCGTTTTTACGGCAGACTGCGCGGATGCCTGCGTGGTGCTGCACTTTTTAATTGGACGGTGATTTCCGTGCACCGCTCGCTGCTACTTGCGCAATTATTCAGCGTAACGCACACTTTTCATTGCGCAACTCGAGCAGCGCCGCGCGAACCGAAGGCATGAAAAAAAAAAAAAAACGATCGGAAATTAACAGAAGCCGTAAATGAAAAATGTGCTTCCGAGCGACGAAACTAGGTACAATTAAGTAATGTATACATCTTTCGCGGAACACTTTTTTACGGCTCGTCACGTGAATTTTTGTACGTTCTAGAAAAATTTAATAACGCAATAAAATTGAAACGCGCTTCTAAGTCAAAATAAAGATGATTCACGATAAGAAAATCCCGGGAAAATCATTGTATTTCACTTGTAAAAGCCGTTTTTTTTAAAACTGACGAAATTAAGCAAATTTAAAACGATAACAATGTCGAGTTTGGCTTCAAAACAGAAAAATGTAAATCTTTCTCATTAAATAATCTACGACAGTATTCCCGAGCGCTTTCGTCAGGAACGTGTCATATGAAAGTCAGACTAGCGGAGGCACGTGCCTGCAAGCTCTAATCGCACCGAGGCAAAAAAAAAACGGGAAAAGAAGGGAAATATTTGGCGGAAATTTCCGCTTAATCGAAAGATGCGCGCGAGCGAACGTCACGCGGCCCCAAACAATCCCGAACCTCGAGGCGAGCGAAAATGCATGGCTAAACACAATTTACTTTTATCGAAATGATCGCTGTCTCGACGTGACGTCAATTTTATTACTTTCTTATTGAGCGAGTTCGAATGATTTACGGAGTCTGCTGCAGAACTGCAACGGGCTTTTCTGTCAAACAATTTTTCGTAAAAGATAACGAGACGTGTAGTGTCGTGTAACGTGAAACTTAATAACTGGTTTTTTTGCGCTTATTAGGAATAATTTTCTAGATAAACTTTTAAATATAACGAAATTTGTAATTTTACAGATAAGCTCACAGGCTAACCAGGGGGTCTTCATGTGTAATAAGTGTGTTTTTTTTTTCAAAACAGAAGCGTTTATAAAAATGCAAATATAAAAGTAAATTTTTTTTTATACTTATATTTCTATTTTACTTTTCGCCCCTATATAATAAACCTTTATCAGCCTGCTAACCGATTAAATCATTGTCAACTATAAATAAAGCGCTAATATATATTAGAAGCAACAATAATTTAAACGATGTTTTTATACTTATATAATAACTAATTTCCAACTACCAAAGCGTAAACAAATTTCTTTGCTCATTTCTTCATGAATACTATTTTCATGAATATTATTTTACTTAGAAATTATTCTTAAACATCTGCGATTGTTCAACGCCTCGCGGGTAAACAACGTATTTTCAAACCCAAATTTACCGAAAAAACCCTCATTTGCAATTCCACGGCTTCTGAAAAATCACAAGTAACAATAGATATCCGCTCAGGATTGAACTAAAAAATTGAAGAAAGCTAAAAGTACAACTTAAACGGGGTCAGCACCTTGACCTTCGGGCAAAATTTCTCAGTAATTGATAACTTTTTGAAATATGAGGCAAGGCTCTACCGCACACTGCAGCGGTCATCGCGTAATCGATCAGCCGCGGTTATTGAATATTGAAGAACACGTGTGGACGACAAGAAGCGATCGCGTCGCGTTTTCATATTTAACTAACTATGAGTAAGACAATATCGTCAGGACAGACGGCTTGGGAAGAAAAAAGGAAAACTCATTTGCTAACCATTCTAGCTGGAAATGTGAAAACGACGCGACACGACCTGTTTAATTCTCGGCTTCCGTTGCGGAGAAAGTACTGTTTCATGGAGCCACAAAAATGAAAATGATCGAATTTGTACAAAAATTGTTCCGCTACAGTTTTGTGTTACAGTTTTTAATAAATTATTTCTACTACGAATTTATATATATGAGGCAGGTGTATGCTGTAAATTGACTTGTTTTATGAAGACAATTTTTAAAATGAGGCTACATTTTTACAATGATAATTTATTTATTTAATATTACTAATCACATGAACAGACTTTTTCGAGGTCTTATTCCAATTATCTTTAATCTTAAACAGCATTTATCAAAAACTGTTCGAGTAATTAAATTGTAAATATATCTACTGCCGTATGAATGATAAGTATTACCTTTATCTATATCTAATAATTTCTGTTACAATAAATTAAAGTTACGTCCTATGCATATGCAATATCTATTATCTACGAAGTGACTGATTAAGAAAATGAATAAGTCAATACGGCGACATAAAGGTAAAACGTGCAAATGTATTATGACATGACGACCGCGAGAAAAACAAGAGTTGTAAATTCTTTATCTCGTCTCGTGCAGCACAGTAGAAAAAAAAAACAAATATTTCTGATAAGTAGAATTGGCATAATAGAGAAGGCTCTAATTTTTTATAAAACCTCGAAATAAACAAAAAAATTAGTACGTGTAATACGTGTATTTACTTTGTATACAGATATAAAAGATTTCAAAATTTCTATTAGTAAAATTTTTTATTAAAAACCATATTTCAATATTAAAGACTCGGTTGACTGTTTTTTTTTCTTTCTACCAATATCCAGATGCATATTACGCGGAAGTTATTTCATAGTCAAATTTGATATCGTGCCAATGAGTCATTTTTTTCATCTGCTTTATCGCCGAGCTAATTTAAAGTCGACTCTCGATCAAAAACTAGAATTAAATTAATTATTGCTTTTTATAGAATAAATAACTTCATTTTAAATTAAAATCCGTCCGTTATACGTATTTCAAATTTATGCCGCACAAAAGGCACGTTACATAAATTAAGCGACGAGTGACGAACAGAATCTGTAAAAATGTCCAAAAATAAAAAATCCTCATTAAATTTCAGTTGAAAATTTCCATTATCAAGCCTTCCCATTCCCAGCTCTTATCAACGTCTTCCTTCAGTCGTCTCTTTCAACGACAATACTGTAATGACCCCCTTGTCAGCCGCGTGACCGCAGTTCACCGCCGCGACGAATCCACCGCCCAACATTCATCTCCCGCGACCAATCAAAAAACTCCATTGGGTACACCAGCTGACCGTCGTGCTGGAACTTCTCACGGTGGAAGAAGCACGGCGCTGCTGCGAGAGAGAGAGAGCCATCGGGTTTCGTCTCCCGTCGCGCGACATCGCGAGTGGCACACCCGCGAGTATGAGACGGCAGATATTCCGCCTGCTTATTCTTGTTTTTCGGAAACAACGGCCAATTATTGTCTCTTCGACGAAAACAGTATAGCGCGTTCCCCCGCTCGAAGTAAGTGTAATTTTGAATATTTATGCTCGGCGCGTCTGTCTATTTTTCGCGGCGGACGAGGTCGGCCGCGAGTCGCGACGGGAAAAAAAAGCACTTGTGCATTTGCATGCAATTGAGATGTCGATGGGAAGATGATTGATTCGTCGAGACGTTAATCAGTGACTTTAGCTAAAGTAGTTCTCGGTCGATTATGAAAAGCTGATTTATGTGCAGAAAATACGCGTGCATAACGAGATTTTAAGCGTCTAATTAGTTAAACTGGGTTAATAAATCATTGCTCAATTACGATCGTTAATGTACCAGGAAATCATTAAGTATTAGTTTATTTACTATTATACGCGCGTAACGATTTTCATAACTAAAACTGTTATCGCGCGCTTTTCAAAAACGCTTTCTCTCCCGTAATTATATAACTTGCGTCATCTCGTAAATATAACCAATAAGATTTAGGTTAAACTGGTTGAGTCGAATGCCGAGCAGATTTGGAAAATTTTTACATCATGAGGCTTAAATGCTATTGATTTCGAACTCTACTTATTGCCAATAGGAAAGTTTTAAGTGTTTTGTTTTGCGGAATTCCAGGCGGAATTAAATAATTATTTGAGCCAATTGATTTAACGACGGATCGATCAAAATCGATAATTTCTAATTGCTTGCAAAAAAGAACATATTTTTAGTATTCAATTTCAGTAGGTAGAACCTGTTACTTCACTGGAAAGATAGCATCATTATTGAAAAAAGTGGGCGTTTTATACTAGACGAGATCTGTTCAATGTTTAAATACTAAAAATCTACTTTGGCGCAAACGATCAAACTCAATAAATTATTTTCAAGTAATTCGTATATGAAAATGAATGAAAAAATAACTAGTTATTGTGTACAAAATGACGTAACTTTATTTTAAAGGGATTAATTATTATAATAATATACATCTTTCCCAACTAAAATTTCGTGACGCTAAAATAAAATACTAATATATTCTAAAACTTTTTTCCCAAATTCCTTAACGGCCAGCGCCCTGATACGCGCTCACTTGACTTGGCCACATCTTTACTAGATTGCCAAAAGAGCAAAGTCCAAAATCCCAGTGGGCATTAAATTTGAATTTCTAAAAAAAAAAAAGAACGCCTGCCGAGGCCGTCGAACCGAAGCACCGAGATACACTCGGCACAAAGTCGTTGATTAACGAGCTGGCGTTCCGGTCGAGAGAATTGATTCGGAGGCGCGACCTCGCCTACTTGATAAATTCACAGCGCCAGTGAATGGACAATGACGCTGATTGCCCCTGCCTCGACGTATATACGTATACGCGCGCATGCACAACGAGCCTCCGGGCCTGATTTTCTTTCTTTCGTTATTTCCTCCTTCTCCCCGATCTCCGAGACCAGTTTCGAGAGCGTTTTCTTTCTGCCGCCGCTCGGTTCTCGAAATATCTCCTATATATATATACCTCTCCCGAGACGGGAAGCGGACGCGGTAAAACTCGCAGGAACGCAAAAAGAAGCCTTCTTATTGGCCGGAGCGGGGGGCGCGGCTCTGCCGGCGGTCAGCAGCTGACTAAAAGGCCGCTTCTCTGTATACACGAGACCGCCTTCGCCCGAGAGTCTAACTTTCACTTGCGAGGCTCGGGCGCTCCGTAGTTTTCAGCGAATCGCTTTGTTATCTTTTATTATTCGCGTTTAATAATAGAGCTCTCCGCGCTCTTGACAATAATAAACGTTAGCCGACAATAGCAGCTGGGTTTATCTCTTGTTTTTTCAAAGCCACTTTATTATCTGGAAGAGTCTACGCGCGTTTGATAAAAATGCGTTGCACGTTCGAGTCCATGTGGATAAGAAATTTTGAAGAGAGACCTCTTTTTTTGCGTCTGTTTATACTCGGTTTATATTTGTTCGCCTGCCACTCCTCCCATACTGTAGCTATATAGTACGGTCGACATTTCTGGTTCCGTGCAAAATAATAAAAAACAGATGTAACGGGTTTAGCGGCGCTGCCCAACTTACGCCTCTGTGCGGTTAAAAAAAAATAGCTAAAAATAGTTGAACGTTTAAATCCGAAGACGAAAGTTTTCGAGCTCGAAAAATTTATATTAAATAAACGAAAGATATAGTTTGCGCGGGGAATATTTGTATAAACAAACATTATTTATAAACCTTCAACGTTGTAAAAAGTTTAAAAGGAGGTCAAACGAATTTCAGGTCTAGAACCGTTTATTACGTAAAGCCTAAGCGAATTCGTGTCATATTATCTTAGTTTTATGAAGAAATTACACCTTCGCTGATAATGCTTCATAAAACAATATTGTTTTATTGCCAAATGCAAGACGTTCAGTGAAGAGCCTTGTATATTTTCGAGAACGACCATTATAACTTCCGGATCCAAAGAAGTCAACATTCAAATTTAACTTTTCGCGTATGGCAACATCTGCAGCAGGATAATGCTTGTTATTTTGGCTATTAGGCTTGATTAATCCAAGTATATATTTACACGCACTTTTTGCACAAAGAAAAGTCTTTTTTTTTTGTACCCATAATTACAAGCCGTACGTAATGTGCAATATAAATTAATATGCCTTTTCTCATTGCTATACGATTACAAAACCGCTTTAACATTCGCTAGAAAAGTTTTGAAAGCAGCATATCGCCTGCAATTAAGAGAAACTCGCTAATCTCTTTATTAATACTTGCTGTAAACATACTAATTTTCAATTAAAAAACAGTTTCTCACAAAAAATTTAAATAAAAAAATAGAAACGATTCGAAAGTCGATTCTATAGGTTTGTTTAATTGAAATTCTCAGCGACCGTTTATCGCCTATACTTGTACAACCTCGGGTGCAACCAGTTTAGTCAAGGATTTACGACACGTGCCTGCGGGAAACTAAGATTTAAATATAACTCGAGTGAAAATCTCAATCCTAAAATACGAGTGGGTAAGCTGTATTTTTTTTATTCGTCGAAAACACATATTGCACTCGCGTTCGTTTTGCAGACGGTCCGATGGCTAACTGTCAGCAAAAAAAAAATTAGACTTTTGCAATCGCGCACGAATTTTCAAGAGTCGCTTCGTCTCTGGCAACTGGTTTAACATTTTCTTTGTTTCTTTTATAGCATCCCGAGTCGCACAACTCGAATGCGTTTACGACGTTTATTTGTCTTTGTTGACTGCAGCAAATTTACGCGGAATAAAGGACCTTGAAACAATATCTTTGTTCCCTCGCCTCAGATAAATTTCAAAGAAAATAGCCGAGTTCTTAATTTACGTTTAAAACAACGCGCAAAACTCGAATGCCCAACATTTGCTATTGATCAGCCTCGAGAGTTTAACATATAGATTGCGAAAGTGGAGCATCTCGAATTTATCGGTAGCAAACCGAGAACCCCGCTGAAAGGAGGTCAACTGGTCGATAATATTTAGTTATATCTGCCCCCCACGTGGGGCCAATCGTAATTGCGACGGCTGCTGCTACTTCCACGAAAAAATTGCCCCCCCCTGAATAATTTGCACTTTGTTAGTTTCTCTAGTTTTAGCAACGTTGCAGCGTCGAATCGATTTTCGTAAGGCCAGTCCCGAGCGAAATTATATAGAAAAGAGAACCCTATTACGCGCTACCCTTGAGAATCGTTTTGACCTGCGCACTATACCTTCTGCGCCTTCCCTCTCCTTTTGTGTATGTTTTCCTCTACCTGGCCTACTGCGAACGAGGAATGCACATGCAGCCGAATTCTAAGGCGTATTCTCAAAGAAAAATTTTCGAAACCGACTTGGAAGCCTCTCAAATATTGGTATAATTTTGCGCTACTTGTCGTTTCCGAGAGGTATAAACGTTTCAAAAGGATTCGAGAAAAAGTTTTCAGAATTTTTTGCAGTCGACTTTAGATTGCAGAGTTCAAAGGAAACGTCTAAATATTTTCTATCTTGCGATAGGATCTTTGAGAACTAAAAAGAAAAAACGTGGATGGAAAAAATTCTTATCCGACAAGCTTAGGAAGCTATAAAAACATTATTACGAAGGTTATTTGTCAATAAGATTAAAGTGCAGTTATTATTAGAAAATCTAATTAAATTTATCTAAGCCAATAGTTCGAAATTAAAAAAATATATTTCTCAGCGTAAGAGGCCCAGTGACGACGTAACCGCGTACCGTTGGTCCCAGCCAACTAATCCAATACCATCTCGCGCGGAAAAACCATCAGTTAAAGAGAACGAGGAAAATTATGATTTTCCCGACGTTGATATCTTCGACGTTCATTAGGCTTAATTCGCCGGGAGTGTAAAAACAGCTTTCGTACGCACGTCATCCGACCGTAATGCTTCATGTTCCCAGCAAATTCGTTAACGTAGCTCGGCAATCGGCGGACGCACAAAGCTCCCCCGAGTAAGAAAAGCGGAAGGGGGGGGGGGGCTGCTTACCGGGCTCCGGTTGCTCCATGCTGGGTGCCATCAGCTGGGACGAGGCGGGCGACGACTGTTCCTGAATAATACCAGCCTGCAGCGCCAGTTTTCTCGCGGCCAAGCAGTAACCCAACAGAGGTTCCGTCAGCAGGTTCAGGCAGGCGGCTACCCAGGGCATAACAGGGCTCTCTCTCTCTCTCTTTCGAGGCGAGATATATGGACGCGTCCGCTTCGCGTGTATCTACTTTCCGCTGCCGACTCTCGTCGCCTCTCTCGACGTTAACCTCCGGGGATGTGCAGGGGTGGCTCGACGCGTCTGGCCTCGCGGTCGATCTCCGGGGGGGAGGGGTTGATGAAAGAGCGACTAGCTGGACTCGGTCAGATCCAGCGTTGGCTTGAACTCTTCCGAGAAATGGTCGCTGCTGGTGTGCCGTATGATGGACAGGAGATCCTCCCTCATTCCAATTTGCTTGATCCTCACTTCCGGAGCCAGTTTGCGGGCTTCGTTCACTTTCTCCGAAGACACTTGCAGCCGCCTCCTATGTGTATCAGCTTCCTCGTCGATTATTAGGAGCCCTGAATATACTCCTCAGTCCGAGCGAGGCCTACTTCGTGTACGCGTGTGCAGCGAGCAGAAGCGCCGAAACTGGGGCAACGAGATCGAGTACCAGCCGGGTGTTTACATAGTCGCGGTGTGTGTGCGGCGGTGACGCGCAACTGTGGCTGCGCAACCGGCTGCGCCTCCAAAACACGGTGCGAGCCGCGTTCTCCCTGCGCTTCGCGGAGGTGGTTGCGCCGTCTGTTTATTGTTGTGGGTTGCGTGGCTGCGCTGCGCGATCGGCCGACACGGGTATATTGCGAGAAAGAGAGAGAGCAGAAACGACTCGCGTGCGGAGGGACTTTCTCTCTGGTCTGGTACAGGCCCCGGACTAAGCCGGCGCCTCGCCCCGCGCCTGCTTTTAACATCGACCCGAGCGCGCGCGCGCGCGCAAGCGGCTTCTCCTCTATCCCCGTCTCTCTCGAGCGACGCCTCTCCCCCTCTCGGTCCTCCCGGAGTAGTAGACTCTATATACCTCTCGGCATTCGCCAATCCTTGCCTCCTCACCGTTGATCGCTCTCCGGCTCGTTTTTTTTTTTTTTTTTTTCTTTTTCGTTAAGCTTGCGTACTTCCCTTATTTCCGAATATTTTCTTTTGAATTTCAATCGATTCGGGGGATTATTCGCTCCGATTCATTCGGTTCTCTCGCTGGTCCCTGGGCGCCTTCGTTTCCGCGTCTTTTCGCGCCGCGTGCTTCGAATCTCCGCAGTATACTTTCGGCGCATGGCGCGCTGTTACTTCTCATTTCCTTGCCCTATTTACTTCGGAACGATTACCGTTTTAATTAAAGACAATGCAGCAAGCGTATATTTATTGCTCTTGTAAATTGTTTTTATTTACAAGTGCGATACGCGGATTGGTGTCAGCGCGTTTTTCCGAGCTTCTCGTTACGTAACGATCGATAAAAGTTGTAAGATAATTAATTTCGTTTCGTTATCAAAAATCTTATTCATATAAAAGAGATGCTCCAGAATAGAGGAAACTGGCTTGACGCTTGAAAAAGGAACAAGATAAACCACTTGTGCGATTACGTGACATCTTTAACAATTACTCTGCTTTCAGATATTTGCGAAAGATATTGTAAAAATATCTCGGAAAATATATTTTATTTTTTGATTCAATAACAGCTTATCAATTGTCATGTCGAAGTGTACATATACATCTACAGACGAGGATTAATAAAAATATGTTCCATCGCTGATAACGATCATTTGTGAATTAAAATATTTATTTTTATTATCAAAGACAAGCTTTTCTAGTCACATAAAATGATGTATCTTTGAAAGAATACCTGACCAAGAGGCACCGAGATTTGCAATGTTCATAAAATGAATTTAATATTTTTATGAATTAAAATTAAAATTAGTCTTTAAAAACAAGAAAGAATTTAATTATAGCTTAAATTTTATTGTCTATAACTTATAATGACCTCAGAAATCTATTTAAAACTTGCCAAAATTTAGTTGTATTTAAGATAACCTCGAGTTGCTGCCATTCAAAAGTACTGTACTATTACACTAAAACTCAGAATTTCAGCATTACGTCATTAAAATTTAATTACATTTCTAATTTTTAAAATTAAATGTTAATTATTCAATAATATTTAGTATGCTTACAACAGATCTTAAAAGCAACAGTCGATCTAAATCATGTTATACTAACAAAAAAAATTAATGAAATTTCCTTGTGGGATAATCGAAACATTATTATTTTGCACTACTGTCCTAATAAGATTATAAATAAAATTTTAATTAATTTTTGATAATTTTTAATGCAAAAAATGATCACTTCAGAATTCGCTTTAGATGCCAGGAGGAACTCATAAATTTCTAAAATTTTCGTCAGAACCTTTGTATTGAACCTGTGAATATATATTGTTTAATATTTATTCAAAATTAAGCGCATTTTCCTTTTTAAAAATAAATATTTAAAAAAATAATTTGACCATCCAAATTTTTTAACACTGAATTTAATAAGTAAAATTAAATTAAAAACAGAAACATAAAATTTTGCCGATAAAGGTTTTTTATTACTATTAAAAATTTTCCAAAGCTATTTTCTTGCAGACGGCTTAAAAAGAAAATTCATCTTCCGCGAAGGGATTTAAACTATATGACGAACAACACTCTATTGACTGCTCAAATGATTATATGAGCCGACTTTCTTTTACAATCACGAAACAAGAACGAGACACATCTACCGAGATGTTGAAGCACTTGTGTACGCGGGCCGAATAAAAAAATTCATTCAGTCTGATTTAAGTGTGATTTGTAATCGTTTCAGCCTCGTTGATAACGGAAAATTTTATCGCGCAGGCAATTAGGAAAGTATGCTTAATGACGTTTCGCTGATTAACTCCAACATGTACGAAGCTGGGTCATGGTTTTGTGAAAGATTTTTGACCCGCGTAATCTTCGCCACAAACTTTAATAGCACGAGCTGCGTCAATTTATTTTTATTACAAGTGTTAAAATCAAAATAAGTCGCGGAAACATGATTGACAATAATGATAACAATCACTATATGAGATTTCTCTGCCGGGACGATTCGTTTCACAGCGTCACAAAAAAATGAAAGTTCGTAGATTATTATACTTTTACATATTATAAAACTGAATGTATTTTCTACATAATAATTATTTAATATTGCATATTTCTCGGCGTCCTGCGAAACAATATTAAGAATAGTATATTTCCTGATATATTATGATACTTCGAATGTTCTGTCGCTGTATACACGGTGTCCTATTTTGAAAACGAAATGCAATACTTATCTGATTCAAAATCATTATCGGGAAAAATGTTCTAAACAAAAGTTATTTGGGTCAAAGGGGCCACACGCTAATGACCTCGACTTTAATATTGACCTTCATTTTGAAGATTATTTGAAGGTCAAATTAATTTTTTCAACTAGGGACTCCTATTTTTTACCCCCGATTCTGAAGGAACATGAAATTCTACGTTGCGATCTATTTAATGCTGGAAAGCTAATAAATAGTGGTATTTGTCATCCCTGTCCTTGTCCTTGACTGGTGATATGCATGTACATCACATAATGTAATTTCTGACTCCATAGCATGCAAAAACACAAGTTGACCTTCAAGTAACCTTGAAAACGATTTTGACCCCTAACAATAACCCAATAACCCAATAAATACCTATCTGAACTTAAAATTGTGCGCTCTTTCAGAATTCGAGGTCAAAAATAGTAGTTCCTATTTGAAGAAATGTAATTGACCTTCAATATGAAGGTCGAGGTCAAAGCCAAGGTTAATTACTAGCTCGTAGCCCCCTTTGACCCGAACAACTTTTGTCTTGCACATCTTTCTCGAAAACGTTTTCCAATAAAGATATTGCAATTCGTTATTTAAATGAGACACCGTGTATATATTATAAAAGTTTTTTCAAAACGATTTCTTCATTTTGATTAAGCTGCTATACAAAATGTAATTTATTACAAACATTTAAATATTATTAATTTAATTCTTTTTCAAAATTCATTTTGATATAAAAGTTTGCTAAGTTTTGAAGAGCGTCAAATCGAAATATATAATATTTTGAAAATAATATATATTTCGATTAAATAGTAGTACATAATGTATATCTTTAGATATTATATAGCTATGTATGACTTAATATTCCAGAGAATATCAAAGAAAAATATTTTTTCGTAATTTTTTTGTAAAAATAAAAACAGTATAAAAAAGCATAATTATCATATAATAATGCAATACACCGCTGAGTGAGAAATTATATCTTTAATTTCTTAGTTTCTAGAATCAACCTTTTTTATTATATCATGTTTTTTACGTAATAGTGCCAATACAATTGAATCATAGAAACTGCATTAGAAAGCTTGTTGATTATGAAATATTTTATAAGGTTACATTTTTTATTAATTTCTCGAAACTGTTTAAAAATTTTAGTTTTAAAGTGATGAGGTCCGAGGTAAAACAAGTTGAGGCTATAAAAATTTGATTAATTGAACTCATCAACATGACTACGAGATATCCACGAATTTGCATTACAAAAACTGAATTTTTTGTTTTTAATGAAGCATAATTATTGAAACTCAAAAAAATGTTTAACTTCGCTTCAAAAATGTCTTCTTTATCATAGATTTTATAGATCAACAAAGTAGATTTTATATAATAGTTGTTTGTACAGTATTGCAACTAATTATTACTGTAGGCTTTCGAAAATAGTATATTATTCGTTTTAAATAATATTTGGTTTTAGTAAATATGGTTTGATCTTAAATAGCTTTGTATCCAGTCGTGAAAGACTAAATTAGCAATTTATATCATCTTGATTCGTATTCTGCTGGTTTTATTCGACAATTATTATTAGTGTTAATATAGTACTACATTCGTTGTAAAATAAGCAATAAATATACAGAATTTTTTATATTGGAAATTTAATCAAAGAAAAACTAACTTTCCCTAAATTAGTACCAGAACTTTTATTTATTCACTGCAGAATTGCATTTTAAAAAAACTATACTATAAAATCAGCAATGGTTAAAACTGAAAATAATTTTATCTACGGTTGGTTATGTAGAAAATATAAACTGCATTTATCCTACAAAAAATACAAGCATGCGCAGACATTGGCTAAAAAATTGTGAACTCTTATTACGAAGTGTTCCAAGCTCATTTCAGCTGTGATTGCGCCCATCTTTTTAACAGAATTAGTGCAGGATATTGGGAAATTTCCATACCCGTTAATCGTAGATGAAGCTACAGATATCTGTTACAAAATTTATGGGAATATGCGTTCGTTATTTTAGTAATAAACGTGCGAAATACGTAACTGATTTTTTAGGCCTCGTACAATTGACGAATTGAACAGGCAGTGCTTTGGCTGATGCTGCCGAAAATTATTTAAAAGTTATAGGGCTACGCTTGCAACAACTTTATTCAATAGGTAAGGAGCTTCTGTCATGGTTGGAGAACTCCCACATGAAAGAAGACGTACCTAATTTAATTTAGTTTAAATGCGTATGCCATTCCCTCGACAAGTGTCCAGAAGATGCATTTAAAAAAATGCCAGATATTTTAAAATTTATTTTATCACAAATTGATAATTGGTTTGCGCATAGTGCAAAACGATGGGATGAGTACGTTATGTATTATAAGGTAAACTTTGATAAAAAAAAATCATTCATTTTTAATATTTTTTATTTTATATTTAATATGTGTTCGAAATTTCACAAGATAAATGATGGAAAAACGCAAAAAAAAATAATGTCTGTCGAAAACTCGATGACTTATCTGGTTGCCTGTGACAGAAGTCATCCTCGAACAGTGAAATGAACTGAAATGAACTGAAGGATTTTTTCGCTCTTCAAAACAATAGTATATTACGCTACAAGGGCAGAAAGAATGAAATTCCGTTGACAATACTAATTTGGCATTTCAACAAACTAATGTCGACATTACCAAGCTGTACTCCGATAATAAATTTTTATAGATTATGGCTCTATATATTATTAATTATCAACATTTTTTTCAGAGCAGTTGATAATTTAAATTAAGAATTCTAAGCTTTTTAAAAAAAACACGTTTTTGTTAAAAACACAAGAACCATAAGAGCTAGAAAAACTTTTTTCTCTCTTTAAAATGGTCTTCGTTCGATTGAAATATCTCAATCCTTATTATTAAAAAAAAGTAAAATTAAATTTTTCGAAAATTTGCGATAAAACGAAAACAAATAAACTAAACAAAAAAATATTTTTTTTTGTCGCCATCACAAAAAAAGCAAACAAAAATGAGTCGTGAAAGATGCAAATCCGTTTAGTAGAAGCTGATATCCAGGCGTACACACACACACACACATCCATAGATATTTTTCAAAAACCATTTATTCTTGTTCCTGACACCTAAAATACAATTATAACAGGTTTTTTGAACAACTCCAAAAATTTCTGTCACAAAGCTTCCTCTAGGAGGAAGCAAAAATAAATGTTTTAATATAAATTGTTTAATGATAATCAATCACATTACAATATTTCTTTAAAATACAATAGTTTTTTAATAACTTTCTTCGTCATCTTTAGTGTTATTTTTATCTCTTGGAATTAAGATTTTCAAGTTTTATTTACTGAATGACTCTAGAAAGTCTAATATATAATTATTCATGACTAAACACTGGTGATGGATAAATTCCGTGGTGGAGATAAACTCCGACTTCTTTAACAGATTGACCTTGCGATATATTAATCGTTATCGCACGAGCAAGTCACATTGGTAATATTTGACAGTACTTTATCCCACATTTATATTTCTCTACTTTTCTCTATAAATTAAATACTGTGTTACTTATGTAGGTCTTTATTATCAACTGGTAGAGTAAATTCAACTCACCGATATTCAATGAAATGTCATTGAAGACAATTCGAAAAATTCACTTAATATTACAAAGGAATAAAAAACGTACACATTTTATATGTAAATGAAATTAATTATTCGAAACAGTAATTAAAAAATCATTAATTTTAAACATCCTATTAACCGACCGAACGTTATCGAGTTAAAATTAGCGAGGGGGGATTATCGCCAGTTCAGAAATTAACATTTTAAACAAATAGCTTCACTGGGTTTGAAGCACAGAGAGCGAGGTGACTCGTAGCTTTTCAGCCATTGACGCTACCAATAAATGACAAAGTCATCGATGAAGCAACGCGCGGTAATTATCTGTTGTGACGTTCCATCAATCGCGAATTACCTTCGCAATTAAGCGAAACTGCAGCTACAGGAAAGTAATCTATCGTTCGCGAGCGCAAAGTCAGCACCTTGACCTTGAACAGCTATAAAATATCAGGATATTTTATATCGCAAAGCCCAAATAAAGCTAAAAATAATAATAACATTGCGATTAAAAGTTTTTTTGAAATTTTGAAAATTTTAACCTGGGTAAAAGTTTTCACCGTACCGGACCGGCATACGCCTGTAGGCGTAAGGGGTCTGACTCGCCGCCATCCAAACTTACTAGGAGAGTGTCGCACCTCCAAATCACCGACTTGGATGAAACTTAGGAAATTGTTTTCTAGGACTGAATAATGAAACACACCACCTTTAATTTGATCTCATGAGCTTTCATTCAACCAATACACCTAAAAGCATTATCATTGCTTATATACAGGTAATGCTAAAAATAGCATACATACAGATATACTTGCTATGTCAACAAATCATACTTTATCTCCTAACTAAAGCGCTATGAGATAAAGGTGGCGTGTATCGGTTATCCGGAGGTATGACACCTGGTTAGTTAGACTATAAATTAGAATCCTCAGATCTTTTGATATTTTTGAAAACCCCGACGACTCTCTAAGGGTTAAGCCTGCAGCTCTCTAACTAATTGAAAGCTTCGAAATAGGAGGACATCGGAAACTATAGAAATAGTATTAATAAAAAATAAAAGAGACTTACGTCTTATGAATAAAGCTTTATTTGAAATCAGTTAAGATGCCAAAATTTACTGCGCAAAAAGTCAATCAGAAAAGCTTTTTCAATAATGTCGTTTTCCTCCATCACTTTTTCCCATTTTTTAAGTTAGTTAAAAAACAATATTATTGCTTTTTTTGCAAGTATATAATTAAAGCGTAGTTCGCTTGAGTTTTAAAAATAATGAATAGTCGAATTCGAACGGAAATTTTTTATCTTAAAAATTCGACAGTATTATCAAGTAAATAATAATATTACATTTTCTAAAATTTTATAATATAAAATTGTTATTCAATGTATTTCTTTAAAAGAATATTACGTTTCTTTTAATTTGCTTTATTAAAATTATATTTGCTATTAATTTGATTTTGTATTTTACTTTTATATTTAATTTTAATGTCCTTGTTTTAATACAACTTAGCGTTTTTAATTTAAACGTTTCATAATAATCGGTTTTAAACAAATACGCTGTTATAATGATACTCACAATTTATTTATAATAATGTAACATTTACTAAACATTGTTTACAAATTTATGTAATTTATGCAAAATCAATGAATATATGACATGACAATTTCTTAAAATTACATTAAACTTACAGCACAGGAATAAAACATAGTTGAGTGTTCTAAACTGTGATAATTAATAAGATAACCACCAGTAAAACAGTTGGCTCTTATATCAACAAATATTCATCTAATCATTCCGAGATATTGATAACTCTTATAAATACTCTTTATTGAATATTTCAAAATTAAATAGCAGCTTAAAAAATTTAGCAAAAGCTAATTCTAATAGATTTGAAGTATATAATATAATCAAATATGTAAATAAAATATATGAATATAACTTTTGGAAGCAAAAGAAAAATATGGCAATCAAATTCGTATCAAGAAAAAACTTGGCCAATCATCCTATCTTCATGACTATTATCAAAGAGAAAACAAAGAAGTTGAAAGTCATGATATATCATAGGTTTAAAACGCTGCACATTCTTATTATTTCTCAGTTACTGAGTAACAGTTCACCGATGCAAACGGATAATAATTTTTCGCAAAAAAGTATAAAGTGGCTAAAACAGTATGGTTTGAATAAGATTTTCATTTAAAAGGTAACATATATAGTAACATATATAATACTTATTTAAAAAACTAATTATCGTTAATTATTCTTACGCGTTTAAAACTCCTTGTCATTAAACTTCAACCTTATAATGTCTAAATTGCACAATTTTTATTGCAAATTTTGGCAATACAGAATTAATACAATATGTTCGAATTTTTTATTTTGAAATATCTACCCTATATACTATTTTCAAAGTCGTCCTTTCGAATGCAATAATCAACGAAAATATTGGCTCGGTAAAGAAAAATTTAATTATCTCTTGAATGAAATATAATTTTTTTTTAATGTAGCAAGTTTTTCTTTCAGTCGAATGAAATAATAAAAATATTTGCATTTTCCATGTTACTGAAATATCAAAGAATCATTTATATGTATACATAATATTAACTACAAAAAACAGTTTAGCCACTAGAAATCTATTTACTTCATAATATATTTAAAATTTATATATTAAATAAATAAACAATTATTCTGAAAGAGAAATTACATTATATTATATTCTTTCCAGGAATTGCTTCATCGCCAACTTAAACCATGGAGTTTGGCATTATTGAAACCTTAGCTACATTAGGGGCACTATTTCTAGCAGTTTATTACTACTGCACATCAACTTATAATTTCTGGAAAAATCGTAACGTTGCTGGCCCCAAACCCACAGCACCATTTGGCAATTTTAGAGATATTATGCTAAGCAAGCTTTCTCTGCACGATTACATATTTAAAGAATATCAGAAATTTAAGGATGAACCCATGTTTGGCATTTTCGCGCGGAGAACTCCGATTCTGGTTGTCAAGGATGCCGATTTTATTAAGGATATTTTAATAAAAGATTTCTCATTATTTTCCGACCGAGCATTTATCATAAATGAAAAAGTTGAACCTCTTAGTCAGCATCTCTTTGGTCTCGAAACTGCTCGATGGAGACCACTACGAACTAGGCTTTCGCCCGTTTTTACTTCTGGAAAGCTCAAGGAAATGTTCTACCTGTTAATGGATTGTGCTGATCATTTTGAAGAGTTTTTGAAAAAGTGTACGTCGAAGAATTCTGTGATTGAGTGTCGCGATCTCACCGCCAAATACACCACGGACGTTATAGGCGTTTGTGCTTTTGGATTAAAAATGAATGCTCTAGCAGAAGAAGAAAGCGATTTTCGCAGACTCGGAAGAAAGCTTTTTGAAACTACTCGCTGGACCGATATAAGGGACAAGGTTAGAGCGTCTGCGCCGTGGCTTTATAATTTACTAGCACCTGTTTTTTATGATTACGAATTTAACGACTTCTTCATTGGAACGATGAAAGAAACTATAAAACACAGGAAAGCAAACAATATTAGAAGAAATGACTTCGTAGATTTATTAATGGATATCCAAGCTAATCCAAGCAAAGTTGGAGATATCGGTAAGCCTAATTGATTTATCAGAATTTGCTTTATCAGAAAAGAAGCGTGTACATCCAATAAGAATTTTATATCGGTAGATGAGTAATGTTTCAATTTAAAAAAAAAAGTATGAACCTCTTTAAAACGTAATAATAATAATCAGCTTTTAAATAATAATTCGATATTACTGTCGGTCACTGCTGTCAAAAACTTTTATTTTTAACACAATATTATCGACGTTTTGGCCTATCTGCAGGTCATCATTAGGATCAAATGCTAAAATTATGGAGTAAACAAATTTGTTTTTAATCGGATTTTAATTTTTATATTAAACATGAAAACTAGAAATGATTATCACTGCAATATAGTGCTGCAATATTGTGCTATCTCAGAACGCTGTCGTGAGTCAAAGTATATATAATAAATAGTAAATTAATTTCGAAGTCAAATTTATAATAGCGTCAAATATTTATTATTGGGTATCTAAGAATCCATAATAAAGAGGAAAGGAATATCAAGCTCACATTAATTTAATAATCCGTCATTATAAAGACAACGTAGTCATTTTTTAAATTTTCTGTGTCATTATGTCGATTCATTTTAGCATTTGAACCTGAAGCTGAAATTTTGTTTTATAGGATTTCATACCTATATTTGCACCAGACTTTGTACGATATTTTTATAAAAATAGTGTACAATCTTTATAAAATTTATTTTGTAGGATTTAACATGGTGCATTGGCACTAGAATCTATCAGATCTTTTTAGTAGATTATTCTTTTGAACAAAATTATACACTCATTAATCTTTCATTATTACCTTCAGAAATGACTGATGTGCTTGTAACTGCTCAAGCATTTGTTTTCTTCGTTGCTGGATTTGAAACGTCGTCCACAGCCATGAGCAACGCTTTATATGAATTAGCTCAGAATCACTCGATACAAAACAAACTTCGAGATGAGATAATGGAAGAACTTGAAAAGAATGATGGAGCTTTGAAATATGAAAGCATTAAAAATATGAAGTACATGGACAAAGTTTTTTCTGGTAAGTTTGAATCTTTGTATAATTATACGTAGTCTTTACTGCTTGAAAACTAATTTGTATATTATATATTTTCAGAAACTTTAAGAAAATATCCACCACTTCCTACAATCATGCGGAAATCCATGGGGACATACACTTTCACGGGAACAAATATAACAATTCCAAAAGGAACAAGCATCTGGATTCCT